>JAOVVB010128827.1:0-42521 GCA_028570985.1 Heterobranchus longifilis | reverse complement strand
ACACACACACACACACACACTGTCACTCACTTCCCGTCACATCGCCTAAACCGGCGTCTCAGTAAAGAACACCTGACTTTGTTCTAGTCCCGCTCGTTCGCAGCTGCTTCAAAGGCATCGTCAGATTAAAGAGAGCCACGCTTTTTCATTCATCTGTGCTACGGTGCAGCACTAGGCCGCTCAGCTGTTAGAATTTGAATGAGACAGATCTAGATGAGAAGACTGGTTGAAGAGGAGTCAGGATAAATGGATTTCACATATTTGTGTTTGGGGCGACATCCTGCTGTGAGGATAGCTCCAGATTTGAAAGAATAAACAGCTGTAAGTTTCCAACAAACACAGACCTAACTTCCACAAACTAATTACTGAATGAACAAAAACCCTCCCAGATGTCTTTGTCGTGGAGTTGCTGCACCTTTGCACTTTTATTTCTGATCAGGGAAGTCAAACCTGGACTGAACCCCTTTTTTTGTAGGCTAAATAATCTTTTGTAGTTTTTATTTCTCTTTTTTCTCTGTTTTTCACTGTTTTGTTCTTGTGTAAAGGTTTGACAGAGTAGTTTGACATTTTGGGAAAAGCTTATTCATTTTCTTGCCAAGAGTTGAGTGAGAAGATCGATACCACCTTTAATTTATAATGCCATGCTTTAGAATCTAAAATATAGACTTTTCTTTTCTTTTGAGAGATAAGACCGGGCTTTCTGTGCTAACGCCAGAGTTATGAAACATTGCAGCAAAGGCAGTGCTCCTTTGAACAAGCGTATTTCATTTTCACTACAGTTAAGGTGGTATTCTCTTTTTATTATATCATGTCTTGAAGTTTGCATGTAACATAAGCCTCAGTGCCTTAGCATTAAGCTATGTATTTTGGTCATGCCATTGTGCTTCATACATGTATGGAAATGCCTATTTCAGCGTAGGCCACCACACCATACCACTGTAACAGATCAACATTCAATTATCTTTGCTCTGCACACTGGGATTAATCATTTATAATTCTACGTTGACTGCAACAGATTTTTTCCTCAGTTCCTGTGCCACTTCTGTCACACAGATATAACCAGTTGGATATTACACGCAGAGATGGTGAGTGGTAAGAAACGTGGGTGCAGAGCTTACCTGATTTAATATTATGCATAAAGGCCCTGGCGATGGGGATGCCAGTCTGATGTCGCTCATTAATTCTTCAGTTCAGTGGGCTGTGGACAGACACAGCAGATTGACAGGGGATGAGGAGACTTCACCGGCATCTCCTTAATGCTTTGAAATGAGAGTATAGTATAGCTTTGATGCCTCCTATCGCTAAATGGACATGCACCCCCCCCCACACACACACACACGCGCACAGCCTCTCTGCACCCCGTATCCCACCCCCCACGCTGTCAGTCAGTCATCCCAGTGTGAATACATGAATACTGTAAATTGTAGCGACAGGGTAAATTACTATGTGTGCTATCAAGCCACAAAACATCAAAATGCTTTATGACTTCCTGTGAGTGTGAATATGGAGATCAGGAGGCTTGGTTTGGTACAGCCTGGAGGCAGGTGGGGTAGTTTTCCAGGTGCGGCAATCATTGCAGTTCCCATTTCATTCTCCCATGTGTTCAATTAGCAATCATTTTCTGTATAATCACTCACAAATAGACTGTTTTTAGAGCATAGCTGATTGCACAGTATTGATCAATGGCAGCACTTGCGTAGATGTTACTGCATTATGTATCTTAGATAAATAACCTGGCTGCTGCCTCCTCTGATGTAGCCTATTCCTTGCCTGGCACCACACACACAAGCACGCCGGATCAGCTGTGTTGTTCTCTGCAGGAGACATCACATTTTCTTCACAAAGAGCACATTTTATTATAGAGCAGGGAGATGCAAGTGATGCTCTTGTGCCTCTCAAATCCAAACATGTAAACTGCTGGCCCCAGCATGCATAATGCATGCTGACTGAGCCACATTCAAAGTGAATCACTGAAAACTTGTGTGTTTGACACTAAGCAGAGGGGGGGATAGCAGAAACATGCAGACTGTATTAAAGAAGTGAGTGTAGCCAGCGTATGTCAGCCATTGGTTTGTGGACTATTGTTTTAAAGCCCAGAGTTTGGCATTTTGGCTGTCACCAACTTGGTTTTTGCAGTTGTCATGAACAGGGAAATTAGCTATGGAGACCAAACCCATATTTTGTACCAGGCTGTAAACATGTTTATTTCTGCTGTAAGTTTGGGAATTTTAACATGGCGGTCTATGGGGATAGACTCAGTTTTGGAGCCAGCCTCAAGTGGCCATTCAAAGAACTGCAGTTTTTGGCACTTCTGCGTTGGCTTCATTTTCAGTCATGAGAGGCACGCTGCTAGTGAGGCTAATAATTTTCATGGCAAAGACATGTTGACATGACAAAAGAGAATGTTCAAATAGAGATTTTTTAAAATCTTTCTTTTCATCATTATTGTTTTATTACAAATATCACCATCAACAAATACTGAACTCAAGGCCTCTTCAATGAACTTTACAGTGAAAAGCAGCAGGTTTAAGTTGAAAGGCTGCAATATGATACATTGTCTTAATGTGAAACATTTATCAGACAGACCATAAAAATTAATTTACAATAAATAGAACCAACAGTAAATAATATAAATATGAATCTATTTAACATTTTAAACATAATTCACACATTTATGCTCTTAAGTAAGGGTTCAGGGTCGACCCAAGGGCTACTTAAGTCAACAATTGATTTAACCAGGTATTCAACCACTTCATATATCAGAGATTTGAGGTGAGGTAAAACTGTTTCAAAAAGCCTTCCCAGCTCATTAATAATATGAGTTTTTGAGATGGCATAATTATATTTTCAGTGCTTCAAATTTTTCATATGACTGACTCAACTGACATTATCAACACAATGAAAGGAGTGTTTTATGAGATGAGTTCAAGGATTTCACAAAGTTTCTCATTGTGTTGGTCTGGCATACATTACAATCAAATAGTGTCAACTCTGACCTTGATGGTTTGGTGGTACAAACATAAATAAGAAATTACAATAAAATGTTTACAGTACATTGACATTCAGTGTAAAAAATTCCTTACAAAAAGTTACTGAGTTTACAAAGTGTGAAAAATATTGTATTTTCCCCATTATAAAAAAAATGCCAACTTGAACGAGGCAAGTGAAGTCGCTTCATACGCAATGAAACACAAGAATATGGAGTACGGAGAGACAATACATAGTGTACATGAAGTTATTGTGTTGGTCCTTCACTTTGTTCTGTGAATCCATTTAAACCAATATGCTACTAAAATGACCTGCTGTCAGAAGCCAGTGCATTACCAAAAAGCCAGTGTAAAAACAGTGAAAAGTTCTGAATGGCTGAGGTCTTGTAAAGAACTTTCAAACATTCGTAAAGTGATAGGTACAAAGTTGCCTTAGGAATGCTACAGAAGTCCTCAGCAGTGACGTTTTTAATTTAATTTCACAAACGGACATTTTTTTTTTTTTTTACATAAAGCAGTAGTTCCTGAAATGCAGGCTACCTGATCTTCAGTGTTTACTACTTAGAAATATGTAGTACTGTGCTTGTCCGCTAGACAGTTGTGACAGATAGGAAGGCGTTATGTACTTTGGAGCCCTCTGGGACTCTAGCCCCATGGCTCATCAGCTCCTGGATGGTCATCCAGTTATCCAGGATCTTTTTGTTTCGTTTCTTCATCATCTTTTTGTGACTAAGCTCCAAGATATTGATCTCCTTCCTGCCCTCAGCTCCACTGGCTGGCCCCTCTTTTAGACACTCGAGGCGGCTCTTTTGCATGAACTCCCTCCTCTTCCTTTGCTCCCTGGCTCGTGCCAAGTGCTGCTTCCTCTCCTCTTTGCTCCAGTAGCGGCCCATCTTCATCTCGCTCATAGCATCGTCATCTGTGGTCATGCCTCCGCTCCTCTCCTCTCTGATCCTTAACGCCCGCTCCCTCAGGATGCGGTCACGAGCAGGCCTCCGGGCCACATAACGTGTGCCGTCAGCTCGGACTTTGACCTTCCACTCTAGACGGGGTTCACCAGGGCGTCCGCTCCGGTGCACGGGATCTCGACAGACACTGAGCAGACTCAGCTGGCTCTGGGAATACTCCAGGGACGAGTGCTGTTGTAGCAGCTGCATGTAGCTCTGCAACACAGAGAACATCATTAGCACAGAATTGTCTTCAGAGGAGCCTCACTCAAAGGCATAATCAGCATTAGGTTGACATGTCTTTTCTTGATTACACCTACCTGCAATTGCCTGGATCCTCCCTGGCCTTGATAGGGGGTTGTCTGATAAGAACCATAGGGAAGCCCCCTTCTGGAATCTCTGTTCCTCCCTTTCTTCTCACACCTCTCATCGTCTGCAGGCAGGGCAGGGTCTGACTCAGACCGGGAAGGGTTGCTCTGGTCTGGGCTGCTGGAGATAACAGGGCCTGGGTCTGCTGGTCTGCTACGACTGGGTGTACCTTGGGGCTTGGGGATAGGGATGGGGCTGGAGGGTATGGAGGAAGCCAGTCTGAGGTTTTTCTGGTTGGTGATGCTGATGTGTCTCTGCAGAGAATGATCAGGAGACCTCTCCATACCTAGCGGTGTCGACCGTGCACTCTCCGCTGTGTTGTAGGCACTGGAGCTGTCCTTCTCCCGGATCCTATCGCTGTCCGACCGCTCCGGGTATTCGTGGATGTCGGCCAATCTGCCTTGTCGCTTGTGTCCATCTTTGGGGCTCCATCCTGGTGAGCAGGATGCTGGTTGTGAGGGGTCCAACTGGTGGGCCTGGCGGAGCTGATGTGCCTGCATGATGCTCTGGCACTCAAGCTCAATGCTGCGCAGTTCCTCATTTAGCATTCTCAACTCCTGCTCCACTCCACTCCCTCCTCCAACACCATCTACGCCATCATCATTCACTCCTTGCTCAGTGACACTACACTCTATACTGTGTCGAATGGAGTACACCCCACACTCACCTCCATTCCGGATTTGACACTTTAGCTCCAGGAGTTGCTGGAAGCGATTCTCTAAACCCAGAATCCCGCCTCCACCATTGCAAATACTGACTACGCCTTCATGGCCTTGGCCTTTGGACAATGTCCTTGAACCCTGGGTGTCCTGTGGCACTGCAGTCCCTCGTCTTGTGTGTGGATGCTCTGCCCGCCATCGCTCCCTCAGGCAATGGGCTGGGGTCCTCCTGTGGAATCTAGCCAGTAGTGGTTGGTGCTCTGGACTGTCTGTACTGCGGCCAAACCCACTGTCCTTGTCTTGATTGTTGGAGGAACAGGTAGCAGTGTCTGTTGTCATCTCTTCTTCAGCTAGGTGCTGGTGTACAAAGAGAGATATAAACAGTTAGTCCTCAAGGGTATTTGCATTCACTTGCAAGAGATTGTGATACATAGTGCGTTGTAGTAGGCCTCCCTAAATATTGAGTCGAGCCTCCCTATATATTGAGTCGAGCGCCGGTGGCCATCTTGGATTTGGCCATCTGTATATGTAGAGGGGCTGTTGGGGTGGTTGATGGATGTGTAGCACATCAGACTTTCATGCTGGAGACCAGAGTTTGCGTTCTGTCATAGACCTGCCATTAACGCTCGCCTTTTCATTGACCAACCATGAATTTTCCATCTCCATAAAAAGGTACTTTGGTTGCCCAACCTTAACCATACTTTATTTACCATGGTTTATATAGCCACAATCTTTTACCGAAGTTGGCATGCACAGATATTGTATAAAGTGAGAATCTTTTAAACGTTGGCATTGGATTTGAAAAAATCATGATTGAATGTAATCTAGAGTTTTGTAATATCATCCAATATCAATGTTCTTGTCTAGAAAATGGGTTAGAATAATGGTATGGTTACATACATCAAATCCTGCGCTCACACTAACTTTAATTTCGTCTTTCCTTTCTTCCTACCCTGTAACCTTTTGTCCTGCTTTCCCCGACATCCTTCTGCCTCTTTTAATGGACATTTTTGTCTCCTGTTTTGATGCACTTCTCTCAGCTTGCGCTCTCACCTCATCTCCCCTGTCAAAGTTGCGTTCCTTCTGCTTTCTCCTCTCCTCAAGGATCTCCATCTTCAGCTCCTCCACCAGCTCCTGTTGCTCATCATCCAACCATACCTCCTCCTCCAGCTGAAATCACAACACCTTGTCAGAATCCTGTCTCTTTGTGTGCCTCTGTGTGTGTGTGTGTGTGAACTCCAGACAATCACGCTGACAGTTTGAAGGAAAGCAAAAGGCACTTAGCAGGCAGCTATTTGACACAACACAGGTTTTCAAGATAGGGCAGGGAGCCTGTGTAGTTGTGTGAGTGTTTACCTGGATTTCTGGTCTTGTCACCAGTAGTATGATGCTCCTTGCTTCTTCACTTGACAACAAGGCAACAGCTTTCTCTCTATCTTGCACTTCACAACCATTTATCTGTACATCAAAGACAAGTATAAATGATCATGTTAAGAGGAGCAAACTTGTAGAAAGTCCCAACCACACACCCAAGAAAGGACCTGTAATTTTATCATCATCATCATCATCCATTTAACTGACATGAATGAAAAGATGAGCGTAATACAACTAACCGTTGTTCCTATTCTTGCAAGACACACATTGAGTAATTACATACTGTCACCCTTTTCTCTCCCGTTCTCCCTCCATTAGTCTCTTTTTGCACCTTTCTTTCTCCGATCTCTCCATCTGTCTTTCTTCCTTTCTCCCATCACTGCCTCCAACTCCATGCAATCCCTAGGAAAGGCACGGGTAGGCTACGCGCTCGGTAAGGGGAGTCATTTGCGAGTGCGTGGTCCGACCTCACGAGAGTCTGCTCTCACCACACATCCAGACACACAATTAACTGTTCTCTGACAGGTGGCGTTCATCTTTTCCTCACTAGAGTAATGGGGCTGTCAGAAGAAGATAATAGGGCCAGCAGTACAGCAGGCCCTGCTACCCACAATCATTCACACTACTGGGACACAGAAACACTACAGCGAGAGAATGGAGGTAATCAGAGAGTGCTATATGTACAATAAATATGAAGGGGAGGTAATGTTGGTACACTGTTGTTCAGACTGGAAGCAAGGTGAGGTGTTGCTTCCTGAGGACAGGAACTATCCTATATTTTAGCATTATGTGTTTTTATCCATCTTGTTACATTTCAATAATAATCAATGGGCTTCATGCAGGAAGCGATATACAAACAAATATCCTCTTATTTTTGTTTGTATCCACGATTTGCTCTCATTTTGTTAGTTCCCATTGATTTCTGGGATTCACCTATGTTTTCTTAGTTTTTCTTCTCTTTGGTAAGAAAACATTTTAGCTTTTAATTTCAAGTGGTCGAGAGCACTCTTGCCAGGATAAGAAAAAAAACATTGTGTTTTCACAGTCCACAAATTGTCCAACACAAGGAAACATAAAGGAATGCATGAATATCATAGAATACAATTTAGATTGTTATATTTAAATTATTAGATTTAGATATTAGATTATTATATTTTAGCTGGGTTTTGGATTTTCCTGTAACACCAGTTTAGATGCTCTGGAAAATCACATGTTAATTTTGTTTAAGTTTATTTAACAGTGCGTCGATTTCATTGCGGTTCTTCTTCTTACAGCCTTTTTTTTGTGCCATTTCTGTAATTCTTGGGCATGCAGCAGAGCATTTGCATGCGTCACAACACCTGCTCTTATATTGTGTTTAGGGGGCATTACCTATGCTAATAAACAATTATGATCAAGTGGGATTTATCATTCAGCACACCTGGGTAAGAGCAGATGTGGATGTTAAGAACGTTTGGGGCATCAGGAGTTGATTTCTTTTATTTTTTCTCTTTAAGAGAATGTTGCTGCATGAGCCCCAGAAAATCGAATTTTCAATAAGTAAGCAGTTATTCCTTTTGTGTATGAATGTCTTTGCTCAGAGTTACACTCCAGTGATGTACTAGGTGGTGCTCCAATTTTCACTGCATGATCAAGTTCAACTGTTTCTTTCAATTCACTTTGTCTTACTTTGTACGTTTTCGTACTTTTCTATTAATCTTTTTTAGGAACAACACACATTTCTGATGCATGCATAATGATTTTAAATAATATAGTGACAAATATGCCCTTGGTATCCAAAGTATGCATTAAAACTGACATTGTTTTCTAATTTAACAGAAATTATAAATCCATTGTAAGTGTGTAGGTTAATATGTGTATATTTCTTAAAGGGAGTTTGGCATAATATTTTCCATGAGGAGCAGGATGGGAAATAATCTCAAAATGAATCTAGTTGTAGATAGTAACCCTACAAGATCCCCAGTCTGCAACATCTTATAGTCTGTGACTAAAAACAGATCACATTGTCTTTAGATGTGAGAGGGTGTCAGACTTTAGTCTTCTTGTGTATAGTAGGCTTAAGTGACAAACAAAACCACATGGCTCTGTATTACAATGACCCTATTATGCAAACAGATCTGTAAGCCATCAGTACAATTTACAGACTGTGTGTCACTAGAAGCTTAAATCAGCTTTCGGAGAGCAACAGCCAATCAGAAGGAGGGCAATCAGAGGCAGAAGGTGTTTTCAATTAACTCATTAACTCGTTGGGTGAGTTCAGGCCTACAAGTGTCTGCATTCAAAATATGCATATATAAAAAGGACCGAATGTTATAAATATCACAGAAATGGCTCACATAATAGAAATTAACATCAGAATGTATAATTAGTAAGTGGCATGGCAACATAAGGGTGAGAGTTGTTTTTACATCAAGTTCTGTGCAAAAGACATCACAAGAAACAGACAGCTCCTCGTTAAGTCTTAACGAGGGGCTGTTCACCTTGGCTACACACACCTGGTGCTGCTAATTGGTAAGCCTGGAGAGTGCAAAGCTTTGCACTTTGTTAATAGTGCATTGTAAACTATTTTGTACCTGTAGTAGACTGGATACAGATACCAAAGTAGAAAAACTGGTTGCAACAGTTTAGCTGTAGGCTATGTGTTTAGAGAGAACTAGGTGTTTTTGCATAATGAGACCGAGTAAGACTGAAACCGAGAGGAGTGCAAGAGATGATGTAGTGCCGGTGTAACTGCGGCTAAGGGCTTTAATTTCCTTGGTAAAACGAGGTGATTAAATATACATATGCTTGCCCGGACTGGAGACACCAGGTGCTTAGCTATCCTCTACAAAGACTGCCTTGCAAGTGGCTTGGAGAATCTACCTGGCCATGTTTTCTTTTTTATAAATACAAAGCTGATATGAACAGGGTTAGGGAGAATACAAGTAACAGGATTATAGTTATAGTTAACAGGTTATAGTTTAAATTGGCGGTGTTCTGAATACAGATACTATCTTTAAAAATGGATTACTTGGAGGGATTACTTTATTACCTCTGCTAAGGAGGTTTTGTTTTCCGTTTGCTTTGTTTGTTTGTCAGCAGGATTACGGAAAAACTGCTGGCTGGATTTTCATGAAACTTGGTGGAAGGGTGTAGCAAGGGCGAAGGAAGAACCCATTACATTTTGGAGTGGATACAAATCACGGGGCAGATACACAAATTATTGTTGGCTTTTGTTATCATTGTGGGATAGGGCATGCTTGGTGGAGGTGCTCTCTCAGTGCCATCTTGGTTTGTTTTTGTTTTCTTTATTTTTTAATTTTTAATGAAGGCATGGTTCACTACAGGTCACATACTGCATTTTTTCACACAAAATTCCCCCTCGCCCACTCTCTGCAAACACACCATGGCAGCTATTATGTTCATAAAGCAAGTACAGATGCATATTTTTATTGCTTCTACACTCCTCCATGGCACAAGCCCACACATTTCTCCAAAATCTTTAGTGGTTCAGAATAGGGCTGCAACTAACAATCATTTTCATTATCGATCAATCCGCCAAACATCCTCTAGATTGAACAACTAATCGGTCTACAAAGCGGCGAGAAACATCCATTTAGAGTCCAAGGCAATGTCTCCAACTGTCTCTGATTTGTCAGTCCAGAGTCCAAAAATATACAGTTACATATACAACCTGACGTATAACAGAGAGAAGCAGGAAATCTCAGTATTTGAGAATATTTTGAGTTTTTTTTCTTGTTTTATTTGCTCTAAAATTCACGTGAGACACACATTTCCCATAAACTGATTCTGAAATGTGTTTTTGGCATGGAAATATAAGACCCAGACCAATGAGCTCAGCAAGACGATTTTAACCAAAAATAATTCAAAGTATTTAGAATATGTTACTTAATTTGAGTAATGGAATGGAATATGTTAGGCATGTATTAAGTAATCTGTAGTGGAATCTGTTTTAAAAGTAACTCTCCCAACACTGGAAATCAAAGATCTTGCCAGTGCAACATATTAAGGGTTCATAATATAACCTGGTGTGAATGTACTTTGGTCAATGGGATGAAAATAAGCACCTGTAAGATCCGATCTCCTTCCTTGATGCGTCCGTCTCTTGCTGCTATGCTGTTTGGCTCCACCTGCACAAAAGGACATGAAAATCAATACTGGCAGCCGGTCATTGTATATCTCTGTTTGATGTACCACTCTCACCACTGCTCTCACATCTCTGTCTTTTTTTCATGAAGAGAAGATGTTTATTTTTTCTGTGACAACCTTGTATTTTTCATATAATGCAGGTCCTATTTGTGCTTCATCCTGAGTTTAGTAGCTGGTGACTGACTGAGGTAACATGAAAGTCCTTGCCATACAAAAGAGCATGTGAGTGGATGAAAAAATATAAAAGTTGCAAGTGGTTATGGCTTAGACATGATTCTATTTTAGTTGAATGAATAAACATCTCGTATTTTTCAAAATGCATCCCGGTGGATATGCAGCAACACTACAAGCCCTCAATAGTCATTTCATAAACTTTGTTGTTCTTGCATTGAAGATCAAGAGAGATAGCTACATGTGGAAAGAAAAAAAAAAAAAAACCTTAGTGGAAATGGAGAAAACAATCACGCACTTCCCAAAGTCGCACCGTTGCTATCCATACATACATTTTAATGAGGGGAATTAGCATTTTTATCAAACATACAAAAATAGATGCGGTCTGTCGGTTGGGTGTCTGCTTTCACAATCTGTTGAGGTTCAGCAGGTTTTGTATTAACATTCAGATTCTTCGTCTCTTTCAAGAAGAACAGGTGAAAACCAGAGAAATCACTGGCAGAGTTCACTGATTTATATATGTAATTCTATAAAGACTGAAAGGAGCTAAATATACTGTAATTCTGCCATTTATATCCTTATGGCAGCATTCCAATCCCCATAGCAGCTCTTGCTTTTCACACCCTTGCCTTTTTTTTTTGTTCATAATGCAATTGAAAGTGCACCTGCAGTCAGATTAAACATTTTTCCAATTCAGTTTGTAGTGCTTAAAGCCCTCATAATTCCATCATTCATTCAGGTTTGTCTCAAAAAGTGCAATAATTTGTATTAATTTTCAGCAATTGTGCAAGAGGAAGTTTTTTTCTGTGCTGCAAATCATTTGAATTTTAAAAAGAATCTCTGTAATATGTCCCCTCTTTGTTTGGTGTGTTTGGTATTCAGAGGGGGCACAGTACATGTATCATTTAACAGACTGTGTGGGGGGGGGAGAGAAGAGGTTGTCGCTCAGAGCTAATTAAAACCTTCAATTAAAACACGTCAAAGGAGGAGGAATGAGAATGGCAGGACGGCAATCACATTTCAAACCTGACTTCCTCTTTGGCCATGCGTGGCTCATTCAGAGTTCATATTTGACTGGCAAACACTTTTCTCTCCTTCCTCCCTCATTTACTTGCTCCCTGCTTCAGGATGTAAAAGATGGGAATTCAAATGGGATTTCATGCCATCTTTTAATAACTTCCTGCTCCAAAGGAAACTGATCATGGGACCCGGAGTTTGATTTAACGAACATGCAGCCCTGTCTCTATCAGACCTCATCGGGGAGGTAATTGTGTGATCGGAAAAAGCAATTACCATTAAATCCTAAAAAGAAAACTGTTAAATGTGGTGACACTATTTTCCACCTATAAGTTAGGGCTGGGCAATTAATCAAATTTTATTTTCAGTTAAGGTTTTGGTGATTATGAAAATGCTGCATTCCATTTCACGATGATGCTCTGGTTTTGTCTTACAGGGGCATAACTAGGCTGGCTGAAGTCTGACTGGCCACCCCAGGTGCCACCCCAGTAAGAGACCCATGGGAGTGCGACAACTGACATTACTGTGTTTAAGAGGCTGTAGCGGACTCATATGAAAACTAGACAGCCATGTCACGCTAGCTTTTTGGGAAGGGAGCTAAAACATGCCCCAAAGCCAGGCTAAAAAGGGAAAAAAATGTCATTGCCATTTTCAAAGGGGTCCTTTGACCTCTGACCTCAAGATATCTGAATGAAAATGGGTTCTATGGGTACCCACGACTCTCCCCTTTACAAACACCCACACTTTCTGCTAATCTCATGCAGTTTGGGGCAAAAATCAACATGCAGTGTATTGTACGCCTATTGTAAAAATGGTGTATTTGAATATTTCTGCATAATGGGGGCCCTAAAGAGTCTTAGAATTGCATAAACTGAGTATGACTGGAAAGATAACAAAAAAACACACTTGGGCCACCCCAATCAAAAAAAGTCTAGAAACACCATTGTTGTGGTATAAATCCGGCGCACATCTTTCCTTAACAGCAGTGCGCTTTTGCCCGTTTTTTCTGAGTTACTGACTGGAATATGTTGAATTATTGCCCAAAATAATCATGATTAAGATGTTTGCCAGCCCTACAATAAGTGTCAGTGTAGGAGGACCAAATAACGGGAACATCGGTCCCTACCTGGCTGACATAGATGCCGCTGTCCTCCTCATCGTCGGTCCTGTAGCACAGCGTCAAGCCAAGCTTCTCCTGGCTGTTGTTCCTGCACAGCTCCACCTCCTGTTACACACACACACACACACACACACACACACACCAATAATGTTTTAAACCACAAATGTTTTTCCATGGTGCACCTGTTATGAGCCCATGTTTTTTTTCCCAGTGGATCTGATGGATTCCAAAACCATATCATTTCAAACACGGAGTTTACTCATCTGTTTTACAGAGCAGCTGAAACGACACCACCCATGGGAGATGAGGTCCAACTTGATTTGTATGCTCTACATCACCGTCACTAATCACTTTGGGAGTGTTATTTTGTTCTGTCATACGTTGTGAGATTGCTTTAGGCAAAGATAATCTATGTTAATTTTCTATACAATAATTCTGTACAATATACCCCGCTCTCTCTTTTACACACAAACAGAACAGCAAGAGCAAAGAGGAGGAAAAACTATTATTATTTACATTGAAGTGAATTTTTAAAAGATACATTTAAAATAAGAAACTGCCCTCACATGAAAAACATACCCCATAGTTCATTGTACAAGCAGCAATTATGACACATATTTGCGTTTATTGTTCGGAGGCGCCCTCTAGTGGCCGCAGTAATTATGACGGAAGCAAAGCAGGAAGTCAAGTAACATAGTGTTAAGAACAAGAAAGTCCGCTTAGAGCGGGTGGTTCAAACAAACACAGGACTCAGGAGGCCGGTGTTCTTGTCCTGTTTGGAAATAAAACTAAATGGTGAGTTATTTCAACTTAACATAACAAACGGTCCCGTTCTACATCACATGCATAGTTACATCATGTACGTACACACAGAAGTGAAGTAACTTAACACATGTACTGATTTTAACCCAAACCACAATCTTTTTCTAACCATAACCAAATAGTTTTTGTGGCTAAACCTAACCAAACTGCGACAGTTTCACTGACAGTTTCACAACATTAACGACATGTTTAAAACCACAACCGTTAACATTTAGGTATGAGGATGGAAAAAGCTCCTGCCTCCTTTCCTGCCACCGCTAGGGGCGTTAATTTATGAAACGCTCCTACTGTATGGGTTGAATTAGACGGTAGGAACAAACAACCTATGTGGCTGTATGGTTTGGAGGACTTGTTGTTTCATATTCCTCATACGTAATGTGATTGGTTGATGCCTTTATTTGCGGTGCGAAAGCTCAGAAAAGTAAACCCTTACTTTGCTTTTTTTGCAGCGTAATGTTACCGTTCTGTGTGAAAGTACTCCTGAGAAAAGTTTGAAAAAATATTGACATGCAAATTAATCGCAGGAAAAACAATCCCCGGTGTGTAAAGGGCCTTAAAAGTTGCAGTAGTCAACCCAGCAGAACGAACATTACACACACAAACGCACACACACACTAGAGGACAACACAGCACACACACACACAGTAAACATAGCCCAGCATGTGTCCTGTACATCAAGGAAATGAAAGCCTGTCAGTATCAAACTGAACCCAGCATGTGGCAACATACAGGGGCAGGTCTTTGATGGCTATAGTGATGGTATTTCACTCCTGGCCGTCCCGCAGGAAATGTCTCTGTATTTAGCCCAACTCTCTACTGGCTCCTTTTGATCTCTGCTGTGTATAAAGGTAATCACATAAAGATAACTCAAGGGGTAATCTTTATTAACCCCACACTGCCAAATTCATTTCAGCTCTGTGAAGTTGTGAAAGGAGGGGAGTGGGTTAAAAAAAAAAAAAAAGGTGGGGGAGGGTTGGGGGCAAGAATTAAGCCCCTGTTTTTCTGTCATGGAAAACCACGATAGCAGCGATTGACAGGGGAAGTAATTAATTTCTGTGGCATTTAACCCCCTGTGCAGACAGCCCTGACCTTCAAAGGTTGGGGTGTGTTGGGGGTTTATAATATTGTTACACTACGCACACTTCTCACCAGTTTAGCACACTGGCTGATTTGTACAAACCCTGACAGTGAAATAACAGCTGCATACAGTGAGATCAGACTAGCACTAACGCCTTTATGTCAGTGCACATTGGGAGGTAAGCTGGATTACTGGAGTCAGTTATCGTGGTGTGAAGCCCGCTAGGCGTGGAGCCGTGGGTGCTGAAACTGTAGAGAGACTCTATTAGCGATGATTGGATTCTAATCTGCGCCACTGCGGAGTTTAAATTATGGCACAGCAGTGACGTCAAAAGTAATTTTATGTGGCTTACAATGCATTGTGACAATTGATGGAATTTATCTTCTTGATTTAAAGGATGTTGTTTCCCAATTTGAAATGAGAGAGATCACATTTACCACATGTTACTAATGGATTGGAGACGTGTGACAATAGGTGGCGTGCTGTCATTTAGAGCCACATTAAACATCTGTTTGTAACATTTCAGTTTAATATGCACTTAACACTCACTTCATGTTTCATTCAAAAGAAATGACTGCCGTGCCTAATGTTCAATGCCTCATTGTTTCCACATTGCAGATGATGACATCCTTTCAGCTGCCAGTTTTTTATATAGCGACAGTCTTTAAAGTGTCGTGATGATAATTCAGTCAGCCAGGAAAAGCTTATAAATGAGAGGTTTCCTGTTGATACTGCGCTGTTTTCAGCTTCTTTCAGATTTTTTTTTTACATTTGTTTTGGTGCTACTTGGTCTATGCAAACCAATGTGGTTGTACATTATGGGATCCCGACAACTTCAACACAAACCATTTAGTGTTGGCAGTGTGTCAAAATAACCCCGATGATGTCATCAGGGTTGGGTTAAAGACTATTGATTTTTAAAACGGAAACCTGCGTTACAAACTGGGGGTGTGGATTTGGATGTGATAAAGGTTGGCCCATACTAGAGAGTAAAAGCCTGGATATCTTGACCTGTTGACCATTCTTCATTTATGATTTCTAAAAAGTGGTACTATGTCTTTCTTATTTATTTTAACCCTACGTGCACTGACAAAGCTCTAAAAGACCCCTTGCATACCAATATTTTATTTTTTTGAAGATTTAAAAAACCAAGCCTTTGATGTTTGGCACCCGTTGACGATCCATAATTAAGACATGGTTTATTTTGACTAATTTGGCAAACAGCTAACTGGCTGCTTTCTGGCAGACTGCTGGCACTTCATTAACGGTGCTGTCTAACCTGGTGACCAGAACAGAGCATTCATTAAAATCTGCCATTCTTCAACATTACTGAACATGATTAACTCAGATATCCACGACAAAACATTTTTAGCAACTCTGGAATCAAAGATGTAAAACTGTTAGCTCTGAAACTAGAAAAGTTTCTACATCTACCATCTGCTGCTTTGTAGTTTGGTAGATTTTGGCAGAAGTAGCAGTAGTAGTATTATGACAGCAGGAGTACCCATGTGGACAATCAGTTGGAAGTGAAGCTAAACCTGTCAGAAGTAATGTTTCTGGGAATGGCAGCCCTATTCTGTTCCATCCGAGAGGAAAGCCATTCATGTTTCAGTTAGATACACATGGATGGACAGAGGTAAGTGAGGACGGCTGATTTGGTGTGTGTACGTCTGGCAGGTCGGGGAGGGGGGGTTGTTTGTGTGTGTGTGTGTGTGTGTGTGCGTGTTGTAAATCCGACCTTGTTCTTTGATACTACTGCTATTACCGCACACAGGCCCTCCACCCCCCCATCACACCCCTGACACACACCGGAGACTCTTTCATCCAGATGACGGTATATAAGGTACAAGGTTAGGCCGCAGCTGGCAGCAGAGGAATCCTAATGACCCACAATGCAGTTCACTGAACCAGGAAGTGCCTATTAAACCAGAGAGGAGCACTGACAGTAGCAAATGTCACCCATCACTGTCACCTAGCATCACCTCGAGGTCCGCTATCTGAGTGGCATGATGCATCTGTTACAATAGAGGCACTTGTGGTACAGACTGTATGGTAATTGGCAAATGTTAGCGTGCTTACGTGCTAAAGTAAGATGAACAGGCTTAACATTACCTGCTGAACATCAGTATGTGAGCCTCTCCATCCGCTAGTAGCAGTTTGTGCACGTTAGAATCTATGGCTATGGCTCTGAAATATCAGTAGCCTGTGCAGCGTATTGATAAATCCATGGCGCTGTCCATGGTGCTGAAGTAGCAGAAGGCATTCTAATTGGGACTTTTTCTCGGAGTCTTACCCTTGCAGCAGGGATGAAGGTCCGTTCATGGCGTGGTTCGCTAGTCGAGAAATACAGAAGGTTCACCATCCTGTTAAAATTTAACAAATTGCCTGCTGCATATAAGCTCATGTATTAAACACTGATCCTGCAAAGATGTCTCATCTTCAATATGTGTGTAAAGCGGCGCACTATGGACACATGGTAGTCACATATCCTAATGCAGCTTTAATGCATGTTTTTTGTAAAGAATCATAAAGTGTGCCGTTCCAAACTAGCAATGTAAAAGCCTCCTATTTAGAACTGGGTTTAGTTGCCTCAGTATTTCTAGTCCTGTCTAAACCAAACTGAAGTCTAGAAATACAGTCATACAGAAGTGCATTCACCCAAACCATATAACAGTCACAAATTATATTCTGCTTTAAATGGCTGTCTGAAAAGAGGGCACAAATATTTCTGAAGGATGGTGAAAAGGGAAAGGGAAACTAACAGCCTGTGAATGAAACATAAGGTAATTCAACAGGGAGGCCTTTCAGAGAGGGATTTTCGTTTTGTACGATTATATGAAGAATGGCCTTCCATCTTAAAACCCAGGGTCTTTGCTGTGTTACGCAGAACAATCTAAAGAATAGATGCAGCTTTCACAAGGGCAGCCAATATTCTTGTATTAGTGTGGCATGGACAATTTCTTTCCTGTATTGTTGTGGGACTTGTGAGCATTAGATGTCAGGGCTAGCCTTAAATTATCTCCTGAGATTTTGTATTACTGACACAATCAGTGGCCTCTTGTCCAACTGCATTCAATCTAGTAGGAATAGCATGGAAATCTGAAGCCTAACAGGCATTGCTATTATTTCTATTTCAAGTGTTGTGCTGTGCACATCCTATGACTGCATATGAGCACTATCACCATTTGATTCTTCACTGGAAAACTGAATACTCTGCATGTCACTGCCAGTCTGTTGAAAACATGCTTTCCAACACTGATGGTAAAATAAAAGCACCAGATGCTTGTCCAAAATGGAAAGAAATGTGTGAGTACTATAAAGTACACTGTACCTCGTACTCGTACTCTTCAGTCCTCTCCACCTCTGCTGGGATATTGGACAGGTACTCTGGACACTCATAAAACTCATGCTCCATGGTGTGGATGGAATGGCAACTAGAGAGAAAAAAGAGATAGTTATGTTAAAGATCATTAATGTATGTTCTCATATGCATGTGTCTTTGTGGTTGTTATTATATATATTATATTTCACAAATTTGAAATAAGCCGATAATGTAATGAATGGAGCGCCAGTTAAATTAGGTGCATGTTTGGAATGGCATCTTTGAGAAAAATTAAACCAAAAAAAAGTGCACATACAATATCCTGATCTTTGTCATGCAACACAGCAGAATTTACATAAAAGTTCTCTCATTTTGCAACAAAACTCTGAACATGCAATGTAAACAGCAACCAATCGCCCCATAAAAGCCATGACCTCTGTAAACTATGACCATGATAACTGCCTCTCCATAATCATTGACCCAGACTGGCAGATTTGTAGTTTTATAGGACAAATTGATTTCATCTACTGCCCAGCAAAGCCCTATAAATAGCCACAGAGTGGACGTAGCGCCAGAATGCCCGCTCTATCAGCCCATTGGCTTTTAATCGCCCAGCAAAAGCTCCCATTAAAAAAAATGGATGTAGCACACAGAAGCAATTATTGCATGCGAGTTTGGCTCTGCATAATGATATCACAGGGACAAAGTACTTAGCTATGCTGGGGGTTTCCACACTATGATACAATTGCTTAATTACTACCACGAAATGAAAGAGAACAACGGAGAAGCCTCAGGGAAGCTTCAGGTTCATTTGGGATGGTTCCAGTTAACAAAATATGGGGTAATAATTTTCAACCTATCCATGTCATCTCAGTGTGTACCATGAACATTCAGCTCCCTTCCAGCAGATGGAAAACTGCTTGCATTGGCTACACATGGATGTATAATAAGAACTGGATAGGAAGCCACCGCTCAGCCTTGCAGCTTTTTTTTTTTTTTCCAGTGGTGGTATGCAATGAAAAATCCCCCTGCTGCCCAAAAATCATTTCCCCCATAGACCACCATTGTAAAAGAGACATCTCTAAAACTGTGACGTCATCACAATATAAAGTCTATGGGCCGAGCGGGAACTCGCAGGCAGGGCCAGCGGTGTATGCAGCAGCCGAGCATTTTTAATTGGACTGAATAGGCGCCATCGGTATCAAGTTTTTATAATACATCCATGTGACTACATATGTACAGTTTTGCCCTCACCTGTCTGACAAAAGGAAGGGACAGATGTCAGGGACGGGCGGAGTAGCAGGCCGAAGCTTCGCCAGCGCCATGATGTGTTCGAAGGTGATGTCCGTTTGCGTGCAGACATCCACCACACACACGTCCTGCGGCGCGCCGCTGTGGTTGTGTGCGACAGCGGCCGTGGGGGTTCGCCGGAGAACCTGGACAACGATGGGGTCTCGCCTGATGGCCTCCACCACTGCCTCCTCATGGTCGACCTTGGAGAAGTTGCGCCCGTTCACCTGAGGGATGAGGAGACCAAATCATTACCACACGCTGTGGTAAAAAGATGCAAACCGTATTCTGCTCCAACGTCTGAATTCCCTTGTCAGTGACAATAATTACCAGACTGTCTAGAGGAGACTAGTCAGTAGAAAGCGAAAGGAGACCTTGCACACTTATTAAAGATCACAATGCCTTTTTCTTATAAAACCCTCATTTATCCAAGGACGATCTGACAGACATGCATGCTCTTTTCAGCAACAACCTTTTTTCACATTCACACCTGGGAGCCTCGCAGTACTTTTACACGTCTGCACAGCGAGGCTCTGAATGGTTTCCAGTAAAGCAACTATAAGTTAAGTGCTTTTATAAAGGGCACTTTGGCAGTAATTCTCGATGGAGGAAGCACATAACATATTCTCCCTTGTTTTTACCTACACTGTAGACTTTCCCAGCAGGTTCACACATTTTAACTGCTGACCAGCTACTCAGAAATGCACTTCTTCAACCTTTTGTCTGCTGCCAAATTTACAGACACCGTATAATGAACTAGATTGCAGCTTTCACTGGAGGAGAAAATCTCTTTAATGAGCTTTTTTTTATCTTATTCTGTTTTGCGCCAATATTCTTCTTCAATCAATTTAACGCAAATGCATTATTTACATTGCATTCGGGCCATTAAGCCCATTAGTCGAGTAGAATACTTTAAAAAAAATACTGATTTAAGCAAATGTGCAGCAAAGTGGAGCTGTGGGGAGCAGACATTGCTCCATTGGGAACGTCAGTTTTTAGCAAGCAGCGCCTACTTAATTTGCAAGATCAGAAAAGGTTGAGCCACAAGGGAATCAGTGGAGAAGAGATGTCATACTGTCAGCTGTCAGTGTGAAAGCACACACACCTATGCATTTAAGTGTAACCCAATTAGTTTAACGTTGCTATGCCAAGGCTGCGAAGTTCATTTTCAGGCTGTCACATCCTGAAATTGATTGTTTGCATTGATTTCGGATGTCTGAGAGAGTCAAGAGTGTTTGTCAAGGGTTTAAAATGTGGAAGCATATGCCTAATGTCAGCATCCTTATTGGGAGAACAAATTAGACATATGCAGAGTTACCTTCTGAAATGTCTTAGATATTTTAGCCTGGTGGAATAGTGGCAGCAAATTGATGGCATCATGGCTTTCTGTTGGCGTCGGCCTGCGAGACCGTGCATGGAGTATATAAAAAAATACCAAGTGTTGCAATGACTTTAGGTGCGCATCAGTCCACATCCTCCTGCCATCTGCAGCGATGATGGCAATTAAGTTATGGCTGCGTCAAACCTGTGACCTTTCATGTCATAAATGTGTTATTATCCCATCTGAACTCATGTCTGTCTCAGAAAAAGTATAGAGAAAGTTCCACAACATTTTGGGGTTGTAATGAGGTCCAGATGGACACATTAATCTCCAATCAGAGGGAATGCTCTGGAAAGCAGGAAGTGATTGTGCGGGTACACCTGCCCGTGTGTTTACCTGCTGTTGTTCCTCTATTCAATCTGCCTGTTGATGAGATAACTGGGGGGCTGATTAATAGCCAGCAGATGTGACAAAGACTGGGGATAATGGCTCAGAACGCGCATGTTTTATGTGTGTGTGTACGTGTTTGTGCGCAACACACATTTTGCACATCCTATACACTGAATTTGCAAAGCATTAGGGATAATTAAACCACAAATGAGGAGATAAAGAGGAGAAGACAAGGGTTTTAAACTTTGAGACAATTGAGATGTGGGACTGGGCAAAATGGCTCAGAATCAAAATCATTCACATCTTGTTTTTCTTTATTCCTCCACATAAAGTATGTTTTAAATTCTTATGTGATGACTCTATATTTCATAGTTGTATTAGTCGTTCTATTTTCCATTTTTATCAAGACATAAAAAATAAACCTTCAGTGGCATAGTGATCCATAATCAGACATTTTCCATTAGATTCATTGAAATATCTTCATTTTCTGTTTATACTCATTTTTTCCCTATTATTCTGATATTATTGTTTACTCTTTCCCCATAGGGGTGAGTGAGCAAGCACGCATGGAAGCTATACTTGCATGATATCCGTCCTGAGACGTGTAGGTGTGCGGATTCCATCAATATCAGACAGTAATTCCATTTTGATTACAAGTTCCCTTTCTCATTACTCAACTGCGCTCCTGTGACCAAACAGACAGAGAGACAATATCAACTCATTACATCACCTGATACAACCCACGAAAGCTCCGCCAGAACACTAAAAATAGTAGAGTTCACGGCAGTCCATAGGGACGGCTGTAATGAACCAACAATCTAGCGCAGCCTTCATATACCTCTCAAGTTAAAGGTTACTATTGCCAATAAAAAATAGTTCCCAGTAGCCCTAAACCGAAGCTTCTTGTCAGCCCAAACACTTTCCTCTAAAGGTCAAGGTTCAAAGCGCGTGCGTGCGTGCGTGCGTGCATGTGTGTGTGTGCATCATCATTGATCTACAGCTTTGAAAATGTCATTTGTTTGTTATTGGCCCATTTTGTACTGTAGGTTTGTGATTATTCCTCTTTTTTTTATCTATCCATACAGGTCTAAGAAGGAAGAAAGTAGTGACTATATAAACAGTAAAGTTGTGAAAAAAGGTTTAGAAGGCTAACCTTAATTTTATAAATGTAAAATAAATATTTCATACAAAACAAATCTTAATACCTAAAAGAAGCAGACAAAGAAACCAAACTAAGTGACATGTTCTTTCTGTCTGTCTCGTGATCAGTCTCCGTTTCAGCGCTATAGACAGCGCCGCACATAAACACACACCTCTGGCCCCGACACAAAACAAACAGCGCTGTCCATGGTGCTGAAACAACAGCTCAGAGATAGTCATATGCATCTCAGCCAATCATTTTGTTGTTTTATTTTTCTTTCGATACGTGGCACTGGGCACGCTCAGGATCTTTTTTTTTTTTGTCATGCTTTGGATTTAGCTACTTCCTAATTTATGTGGTATAACAAACTGAAGTACCAACTGGATTCATCAAAAATAACTTCGGTGCCAGGGTTTTTACCTTTGATTTTGTAGTTACTCCAAACTTGTACTACATTTCACCATTGTTTGGTGTAATTGTTATACATGTAAAAAAAAACCAACAACAACTTATTTAAAAGTCAGATTCTGGTCGGTTTTAACAAAATACTGTAGGTGTGTTTTTGGCTTTGTAGGGCAGAAAAATGTAGTAGACAACTTTAATTCTCACCGCTGTCTCATCCCTCCTCTGGTGCTCTGAAAAGTCCAGAGCGCTGGACACTGTTTTAATCTTTGATATTTCACTTCTTGACACAACTCTACAAAGACGTTTAAGGTCACTCGGATAGAAAATGGCGAGTCTCAGCTACCAGCTATTAATGTCACATTTTGCTGCCTGTGATGCGCCAATTACACACATCATTGCCTATGAGGGGTTACTAGCAGACCATGATGTGGAAATGGCTGGTACATGTGTTGAGACGGGGTTGAAAGTAGCACAGTGAAAGCCAATCAGTGCCGGGCCTGAGGCTTTCAATATGCTCAAGAGAGGGCTTGTGTCAACCTTTAAATGTGTCACCGGGTTGAATCAGCAGGCCAATAAAGATGGCTGAATGTTGTTTCCACTTTTGTATACAAACTAGAGTGATAAGGAAAGCTCGGAGATAACAGTTTGTTTGTGTGTGTGTGTGTGCGTGTGTGTGCGTGTGCGTGTGTGTGTGTGTTTGCTGCACAGAGATAAGAGTGTGATGGAAACCACTCAACCTCGCAGCGAAATCTGACAGATATGGTGTCATTGTGAGCAAATGGAGGCACACACACACACACACACCCCCACACACACACACACACACACGCACACACACAGAGTTTAAACATTACATCAGCTCCCCACACACTTAAAACAGCTCTACAATGCAGTTGTTTGCATTTGCCATGTCTGACTGAACAATGGCAGCATCTCACACTGAACAGGTTTACAATGGACCACGAAACAATACGCTGCAGAGAGACCCCCTGCCTGTCCGACATCGACCTCGGCTGCCTCCGAGAAGACACAGAGCATCAACACCAGCAGCGAGCTTTCTTCTATAAATCCCCCAGATCATGATTTTTGTGAACGTCAGCTCCATACAAGTAAGATTGTTTTTACATTGAAATTGGCATATTGTGATGAGCGAGGAAGCGCAGGTGGCGTGCTCCAATAATCTGTCAGATCTAATTTTGTCTTCCTCCTTTAGCTGCATTGAGATGATTCAGGAGGCCGCTCTCATGTGGCGAGGGCTCCCTGTCATAAATGTCTCATTTCAATAATAAAAGTCTCTGACATGCAATATCACCTAGTGCAGCGAAGGCAAAGAAGATGATGGTTTCATAAATTTGAGTGGCAGGCTGTGCAACTAGTGGGCCATGCTCGGTCAACTGAATCACATTGACCCCTGCCTTGTGCGGGATGAGAATAGCACGATGCTATTGATGCATTTGTGACAAGCACCCAGGGTGAGCTCGAAAAACAGAATGGACGTGGTTGAAATAAACCTTGTTTCTCATTCTTTGTTTTCATACTGACTTTCCCCATAGACTGGATGAAAGAAGTGGATATAACCACTGTGACATCCCATTAGTTTGTGGACTACCACTATTTCGTCATTGCCATCTTGGTTTTTGGAGCCAGAAGTGACCATATTTGGACGAGATGGTGGAGCTGGGGAGAAACGAAGGTTGGATCTGACTGAGAACCCGAAGACACAGCCGTGCAAGCAACTTGTCAATCAGGCACGCCCGAAAGCATGCTTTATCGTCTATTTTATTCTAAATGGGAGAATAATTTACAAAATTAACATCATGCTGTATTGGAGAAGAATTAGGAAAATGTTTACTGAGGTAATCAATCAAGTGAGAAGCCTATGATCTTTCTGCAACCAGTTAAGTCGCCCCCTGCTGGCTATTAGAAAGAATGCAGGTTTAAGGCACTTCCGCATTGGCTTCACTTTTCAGTCCTGGAGGTTGCCGCTTGGTCTTTCCAAAACATTCTACTATACTTTCAGCTAAAGTTCAACATTATTAATACCTCTAAAGTATTTGCAAATGGTCAATTAAGGATTTAGAGGCAAATTAAGGCAGATAGTTTGGACAGAATTTTTTCAAATGTTTTATCTAAAACTGAAGTACTTATTTGGGAAGCTTTTAGGATGTTTGCATTGCTTGCTCTGACATGTTTTTGTTTTTTTTCCTGGAGTTTGTGGATCCCTAATCTGGGTTGCTATGTAAGCAGTGTCTTATATTTCCACCAGGAGGAGAACCCCGGCCGGAGGAAGTCCCTCCTTCTCTTCGTGTGGTTCTCAAAGTCCCTTCGCTGCAGCCGGGGTGTAGCACCGCCCAAGACAATTGTGATTGGTTTAAAGAAATACTACACTATACTGGAACGAAAGCTATTCAATCCAGACCTACGCCCCCTAGCATGGACACAGTGCTGTGGAGATAGGTCTGGCTACGCAAGAGGATCCCTAGTCTAGCTTACCGGATGTACAAGGCCTGCCATCCGGCACATCTCTTGGCATTCTTCTCCCCTTCCGCTATCTATTTTGCAAGGGCACTGTCGCTGCATCCGCCGCCCAAGACCTTTGTGATTGGTTTAAAGAAATACAACAAAATGTTAACATGTGCAGCCAGGTCTGGCAATGCAAGACGAGCGTTTCTCTCACTCATCTCAAAGAAGGTGGCAAGTTGCTAACTTTTCCCAGCTTGAAAAAATCTGGAATTTCTCTTTAAGTTACAGAAGGTTTTGT
This sequence comes from Heterobranchus longifilis, assembly GCA_028570985.1. Classification (NCBI taxonomy): domain Eukaryota; kingdom Metazoa; phylum Chordata; class Actinopteri; order Siluriformes; family Clariidae; genus Heterobranchus; species Heterobranchus longifilis. The sequence goes on along the minus strand of JAOVVB010128827.1, from coordinate 17,198 downwards.
AAGATTGCATGCTACTTTTTCAAACAGTAGACATCAGTGAAGTTTAGTTTCCTTATGACTTTAAAATTGTGCTCGGAAGTCAGAAGGTGAAAAAAACCCAACTCTGATATTGCCTCTCATTTACCGTACAATTACAGCACCTGCCATTTCAAAGGATACATAGAATCCCTTAATTCTGTGTAAGATGTGGCTGAGAGTGGCTAAAATATATAATTCACTACAATTACAGCCAATTTCAAGCTGAGTATGATGATTTCCTGGGGTAAATGACTGTTGTTATGCTGCGACGTGATTCATTTGTGCCTATAGCCAGGAGACGAACTGTGAGGCGCAAGGAGAGCTCATCAGTTACTCGGTGCATATGCCTAAATCTGAGCCAAAATGCTAAATTTTTAACCTCAGGTAACTCTACTGACATTTTCTTCAGACTTGAAAACTTCAGGAATAGAAAAACCCTGACTCAACTTAAAAGTGCATGAGGAGTTGAGTGAGATTTCACCTCTGTTTTGCATTTTTTAGCCTGGCTTGTTCATCTTTCCCAATCAGAAACTGTTCACTATGCATTGTAACACTCTGCTGTTTTACATTTCTGCATCGCACCAATTAATCAAAGTGACAAGGTATTTAATGAGAGGCAATTAGAGTGTTAACCAAAATGCAAATCAGATGGAGAGAGAGTGCAGAAGGGGGTGCGAGAGGTGCGTGTTTGTGTTGATAGTAGTAGTGACGGCATGGTGCGTGCGTGCGTGTGTGTGTGCGTGTGTGTGCATTTGATAAGCTATGGCAACGGGTTCAAGGATATTCTGCTCGGTGCTCTTATTAGGACCCTTATTCACCGAAATGAGTTCAGCTCTTCCGGCCTGTGTTTATGTGCTCGTCTGCACCCATGATTGCATCTATGTTCACGCCTGCGAGTGTCTGAACAAGTTGTAATGAGTGTCCTTCACAGTTTTTCACAGACATGGGCTCCTGCACAACAGGCAAAAAAACAACCAATTAGTTCTGCATGGAGGAAGACCGCATGACAACATGAAACATGGATTAAATAGCTGCTGTCGGGACGGATGTTAAGTAGCCCGCTCAGGTCAATCCCTTCGACATCACACAGTATCTGTGTGCGGTAGATTACACTGCGTTTTCTCTTGGAATCGTTCTTCACAGTGCTGGCTTGTTTTAGCTTTTAGATCTTAGCTTCAGAGGGAGCATTAACAGTAAAAAAAAAAAAATAAATGTATGGGCTTTTAGCAAAAGAGTGGCATGCTTCAAATGATTTTTCACAGTCTCGCAACAACAACAGAGACCAGTGCTTCCCACATGTCCCTGTTCTATAATATCTGCAAAAAGTAACAGGCTGCTGGACTGTCCTTCAACTGGTTTTCCTGTGTTCAAGCCCCTCACCGCGAAGCATCGGCACTGTGCTCAGGTGTCCTTCAACAAGATTGACTTTGCTGCTCTGCAGCTGATCATATACTTTCTAAAACAAAAAATTATTCCCTACATTTCCATGAATCATTTCAGACAACCTTCATCGTAGCCAGAATTCGATTTTGAGCCGGTAATCCCTTGAAAACATAATATGTCTCATCACTACAACCTCCCTATGCCCAGTTGTCCTCCATAAAATCAAGGTTAGGACCAATATATGATAAAATATAAAACAGCTTTTTTATGTAATGATCAGAAAAATTAAAAACTAATTCCAGGCATGCCAGTAACATATCTCTTATTGTCTGGTTGTATAGATACAGATGAAAGTAAAATACTAATGTAATATGTGTCAATGTCCTGGTGGAACAGGAGTGCTTTTTGATTGAATAATTTGTTAAAAATCTAATTTTCTGTATTATTTTCTGTCACATTTTGTAGTACTCAACAGGCGCATTTCTAAAACAAACACTGCTTTTGGTGGAGAAATTTCTCCATTTCTGTTTTCTCATTTCTGCATGTTGAATGTTGGCACAACAAGGTGATTTAAGATTGACATAATTGCTTAAAAGATGCAACAACAATTATATTTCCTGTTGATCTTTTATGGTAGATTGTGACTTTAAAAAAAAACTGGAATGGATTTTTCATCTAATCTCATTAGTTCTTTTATTTCCCTCATTCTCCCGTCAGTGGAGTGATTTTTCTTTGTCTTGCTGTCACAGGCTTGCTTCCCCTTTTGTCTGTCATTGTCACTGTAAGTAAGCCCATTTCATTTCGTTTCAGTGGGTAAAAACATTGTACTGTGAAAAAAAAAGTAGGCTTTCTGTTCACTTTCTGTTTCTACCTATGTGTTTTTGTGTGTCTCAAGGGTTTTCTCCTGTCTCCTTGTCTTCACGTGTCTGTCTTTCCCCCACCCCAGCGTGAAAACACCAGCTAGAAACACACACGCAGACATCAGAGACTGTTGACTTGTGACTGTCATTCCAAGCAGCCATTTCTGATGTAAGTGGGGGGAAATCAAAGGTTATCATCTGTCAGTGAATGCATTAAGACCCATCTCATTTCCTGCTCTTTGTACCACTTCCACATGCAAGGCGGGCTTCCTTTCAATTAGACTTGAATGAATACAGATACTTCCCCCTCTGGTAAAACCTTGGAATGAAACATGATTTGTCTTGTGTTCTGCTCTTTTGGAATTACAATATGAGTATTTTCTTTTATTCATAAGACAACAGCAGTATGTGCTGATACTTTCAAGGGGGAAAACCAACTGCATCATCACTGAAGTAATCGAAAACACATGAAGTCCGATTAAAACCGTCTTTATCCGACTAAAAAAACCAATGGCAAAAGTCAAGAGGTTTGCTTCACGCCGCCTTGTTAAATCCACAATCGTATCCAACATCTACTGTAGCATGGTGGTTTTCTTCATTTTCTCTCATAAAATGACAAATGCCTTCTGCCTGGTGGGCTCATACATCATGGCAGGGCCAATGTGTCTGTGTTTAACTAATAGGCTCCGTGTCCTCAAGCAGCCACGGATGGCACGGGTTATGACAAACTGCATCAACAAGACATTCATTACCCTCAACATCCTAGCAACCAAATCACAATTACCCCGATCCACGAGTGAGCATCCAGCCCCGCTGCCACACTCTTATTCCTCGCACACCATGCCGGCAATGCATAAATTAGCCTTCTTTTGTCACATTGGGGGGTTGGCGGGTTGAGAATTAGCTCAGTTTGTTTTGTGATGAGACAGAGTGCGCTGATGGCAGATGACTGCAAAACTTGACAAATCAATAGACACTTTCATTTTTAATCTGCGTGCTTCTGTACATATGAATGCGTTTGGTGTCTCGGGATGTTTTTTGTGTGTACGTTTCACGCATGTATGCTTGTATATGTGTGTGTATGTGCATCCACGCAGACAGTTGTCATGACTGACTAATGTACTTGGCCTGCGCTGTGCCAGGACTCTATTGTTGCGCTGTGTCCTCCCCACAGTCATTAGATCGCCATTAATCTCTCATCTGCCATTAAAACTACAGCCAGTGAGCCGGGCTGAACAATGCAGCGGCCCTTCCTCCAGTCCCTTGACACATACTACCAATGAGTTTGAATTAGGCTCTCGGGGGTCGCCGATTAGACCCACATAATTCATCCAGGTGGCTGAGTTCACAAAGAGGTTATGTGTAACTCCTCTATATGGGAAAGCTGAACATACATTCTCCATCCAGGCAGGACATCTATTATTGTACTGTATATAACTTAAAGAACAAGACTGGTGAGACTCCCATTGTCAACTAAACCAATGATCAGGGGAGTAGGCCTGATATACTGCAACTTATTCCTCTGAGCCATCGACCTCAATAAAATAATTGTTAAAAACACATCAGTGAGTCACTAGGTGACACATTCTTTCATTACCAAGAACCTGGTCACTGTGGTTGATGACCCGCCTCTGATTAGCCAGTACTCGTAGGGGGTAAGCCAATCAAAGGCAGAGTAGAGCGAGTCATGCCTTGGCCTGTCCCTCCAGGCCATCCATTCTAGCGTCAACCCTGTAGTTTATTTTGAGCAAATCACACAAACACCCTTCTGCTGCCATAAAAACCTGCCAGTGCATCAAATGTGTATTAATCTGCTGCTGAAAATAGTCCTGCACTTCCCAGCTGTATTAGGAAATGATTAGGCCTTTTAGAAAAATGAAACTATATATTTATGACCCAGTTTTTTAAAGATTTTCTTCAATGGGAACTAATTGGCATGAGTACCACAGAACAAGAGGCTGACCACCAACCACCAACTTTGGATATGTGTTTGGGAAATTGACACAATAAATACCAAATTTACTACAAAATTAAAGTTGTTTTGGGAAAAAAAGAAACAAGTGTTAGAAGACAGTAGTTAATGCTGACTTTTAGATGTGGCAGTGGCTCTTAATAAAAGTCCCCATTCAGTTTCTGCTGCCTTTGTTTTCATTGTTCTGGGTCTAAGCAACGGCAGTGCTGTGGGTAAACCGTGCAGACACAGTAGCTGAGGTTTTATGGCGTCATGAAAGTGACACCACATGCAAACGCCAGTGAAGAGACAGATTGAATGTTGACTGAATACATCAGAAATTAGCATAGCCTCTCATCGCTTGAAGCATTTTGTAGACTCATAACTATGTAACAAGAAAAACATTACCAAGTTCATAACCTTTGAATTAAGACAGGAATCCACAGGAAAAATTATTGGACACTGACCTCAAAATCCTTTAGTAATGAGTTCATCTACACCATAAATCTGTGGAATGTTAATCTTGAATTTACAGTTACATTCAGAAAAGGGGGGCATCCTTATTGAACCAAGTCTTGCTATGAATCTTTGTTATTCACATGAGCACAGATTGGTTCAAGGCAAAAAAGAGCCAGCGCCGGATGCAGGGGCATAATTAGCAAAACATGCTAGGGCTTGGAAAGTGAAAACATTTTACTGGGGAGCCGGAAAATAAAAAATGTATGTGCTGCTTTTTGCAGAAAATTAAGTATTTCTTTTAAGAAGCCTAGAGTGTGAACCATTTTTTCCCCCTCCTCGCACCAAACCTTTGCCTTTTTCATTTTAAAGTGATGCATGTTTATGCTCACTGGAAGCACCTAAGCCATTAGCATTATTCATAACATGAAGCTTCCCCCAGTCCGCCCCTTTGGTGGCGAAGAAAAACGACCTCACACTCCACTAACTGTGAGCGGGCGAGGGGAGCGCTTCCTGCGATGAAAAATACCTTCATGCGAAAGCATGGTTGGTTAGTTAAGTGAAAGAAAGACCGCGGTGCAATTTACCCCTCATTCGACCTGCCTCAATCAAGACTTGTACTGCATTCGCAGTTTCAGGAAGGTGTGTGCAAGTCTACAATATGACTGAGTGAATGGCTAATCACATCCGCCACCAACGTATTATCAGTCGGATGATGATTAGTGACTGCGTTTGGGTAATTTTCAGACTGTACCTCAGCTTGACTCTAAATCAAACCACTGTTTCTCAAAATGGGTCACAGGCTTCATTAATGCGAGTCTCCACGTAACAAGGCCGTGAAGCATGTTGTAATGATGATGACTGACTAATACATTCAGGAAGACAAGACTGATTATTAACTTCTTGTTGGCCCACATCGGAACTTTTTCGTGACAGAATTTTTTTACGTCCAAATGCCAACATTTTTTAAATTCTTGTTTAGCAAAAGGTTATGGTTAGGGTCACTGTTATTAATAAAAAGACGCACATTATTGGCAATGTGTAACCGTGTGCAAACTCTAGAATCGTGGAATCGTCCAACATGGAAGTGTAACTGGAAAATTCTACCTCTAACCGAAAAAGGATAGAAAGGCATCATTATAAAAGACAACTGCATTGGTTGTGTGTTTAAATGATCTGGCTATAAGGTGGGCTATGACTTTTTTTGTGTATCGGAAGCAAAGACGATAGTAGCACTGACGTTGTTTTAGTTCAAAGGGGGTGAAATCAGGGTGGATGAGTGGGTCAGCAAAGTGTGCGACTTGTGACACGGGAGACTGATGTTTGGATCTAATTTCCTACCGACAGTCAACGTTCTAACCAAGGAAACAATCTTTCCCTAACCATAGCCAAGTCTGTCTCTCCAAAGTCCACTCGTTGTTCCGGAACAAGGTCAAGACTGAACTGTCAAGCTAAACTTTTAAGCCAACATGGACAAGAAGTTGTAAAAGTGCTCAAGATAATGCAAAGTTTGAATATCTACAGGCCGAGTGATATGGTTGAAAGTACTGGGAAAACAACCTGAGTAAGTATGCCTTGAATGTAGATTGTGTTTTCTGTCCCTAAATGTAACCAAGTAGTTTTTGTGTCTAAACCTTACTGAACTTTAACCATAGCTTTGGTGTGAAAACACCCATATATGTAAGCCAATGACATACACATATGTTTTGTCACATATATTTTTAGGAGGCCTTATCGCAGAAAGGTTTTAAGTTCCTTTGCAAAAGCAGCCTGGATTCAAAAAGAAGGAACAGTGTTGGATTTATATTTAAGATTTCTTTTTACAAAAACACATACATATCTCTGGAGGATTTCTGCTTGAACAATCCTAGACTTGAAGTGAATTTTTTAGACATGTTGCTGCACTTTATGGAAAACACTGAACCCACACTAATACTAGTGTTGGAATACAGGGGGATGAGCAGAAGATATCCCTTGACCAGTGACGGATTGGGCAAATGCCAGAAGGGGCACTTGACTGTATGGACCACTCAGAATGGATCATCTTTGCATTGAAGATTTTCAAAAAGGTTTTTTTTACGCATGCAGCCCAAAACATTTGAGATCAGCCCACAATTTAATATTACGCCATCATCGCCAGGCTGAAAGAAAATGTCCGTCGCTACCCTTGACCAACGGTTGTGAAATGTTCAACAGAGAAACATGCCATAATTTAATTGCCTTGACAGTCTTCTCAAGACACCAGTTCACCGGGGTGCTCATTGTTATGTGAATCACTTGCTGTGATATCGGTATTTACAGCCATAATTCATACATTTCCCGCAGCTAACAAGATTTAAGGAAACTGCACCACAGAAGAGACAATCGAGTACATTTCCTCAAACTAACAACGACAACAAAGACCCATCCACAGTGCTTCGGCCAGTCTTCATCCTGAGGGCATTTCCCATATCAACACAAGGCTTATGGTTACACCCCGTGCTAAATGTAATCATCACCCCCCCCCTACTATGCAGATGGTTTAGTGTTATTCTATCTGTAACTGGACTCGATGCCAGTCTCCGAGTGAGCTTAATGACTCCTAAACCCAAGTTGGTTAAGTGGGAATTCAACACCAGCGCCGTGCTGTAACCTAATCTCCCTTTAGACCACCTGGACCCAGGATCCACCCTGTGGGTTCAGAGCACACTTGGCAGTGCGACAGTGCATTTGCATTTTTAAGCATTTAGCTAACAGCCTTCTCAAGACACATACAGTATGTAGAATTATTTAGCTTTGTCAACACGCTGTAGAGCAGATGTCATGGTGGCTGTCAGAGAAAAACATCATCACTGACATTACAAGCTGTAAATGTTCACGACTCAGTGCCGCTGTTCTTTGAAAATAGCGGTAACAAAAACCCGTCTCCCTCAAATGATTATGCGTGATGGAGGAATTCTTGGCAAAGAGAAAAGACGAGCAGAGGTTTTCTTTTTATAGTTTAACTGACATTCGGTCTCTGATGAGAATTGCACCTTCGCTGCCAAATAACTCATCCAAAGATCTGACTGAGAGAAATTTTATGCTAATATGGAAGACGTTAGATGTTTTTATGTCTCAGAAGTTGTGTTTTAGCAGTTTTTCCTCTGAAACAGCTAAATGTCTAGGGGGAGTTTTTGTGCATGTTTTGTGTGTATGTGTGCATTTCTGTAGCGGCGTGTAGCAGCAAATGCCTGCAACATATCCATAACAGCTCCAGATGGTTCGTCCTAACATCTGTCTAACCTGACAAAACATAGCCTGCAGCGTGTGGCCATAAGGTGCATTATTGGGTTATTCTGGCACAAGGCTGGCTTCAAACCGTATAACAATCAGTGGCTGACAGCGCACACACTGAGACTAGACAGAATTAGTGTCTGTCTCCCTCCTACTTGGACTGACAGACTGTCTCCGTGTCCTCCATCACTATATTTTTCCTTGCAGGGCTTTTCCAACACGCAGGGAAAATCTGCGGCGCCTCAAGAGAGCGGGGTCGGGGCAAAGTGTATTAATGAGTCGGATAGACAGACAGTGACAACCGAGCAGGAAGACAGACAGGGGCAGTGGGATGGAACGGACTTGAAACTGTGTTTGGCGACTGATAAGTGAAGGGAGGAGGAGGAGGAGGGCGAGACTCTGTGTTTTGGAAAAAGGGTGAGGTTAAGAAGGAGAATGAGGGGATTTAAAGGACTTATTGATGGCTCGTCTTTTCTCGCTCTCCCCCCTCGTGCTTTACTACTGTACAATCTACGCTTTATTTTCTCTTTCTCGCTCCTCTACCTTTCCATTTTCCCCTCACCTCCACCCTTCTCTATCCCCCCTTCTCCCTCTCCCTATCATCTTGGCCAGGCCACTTGGCCGATTGGCGAGTATGGTAATCAGCTAGAGGCTGATAACAACTGATAAGTCCTCTTGTCGGGCACCGAGAGCGTGAATGACATTTTTACACTGTCGTAAAAGAGGAAAACGCACCGTAAAGCTGATGAATGCATGGACCTTGTGTGATTTCCCTTTCTGTGTGGTACATGAATATACACAGTATGTGCAAATAGGCATCTTGACAATGCTGTGTAGTTGCGTGCACATGCATCATGTGTGCCTTGTGTGGAGGGGAGACAGGAGGAGGGGGGGTGAGGAGTGTCACTCTGCCCACAGAAAGGGCTTTCATCCTGGGCTTATCAGAGCCAACGCAGGGGCAGATCGTTGGCTGGTGCAAAACAGCGACACACACATTCAGCAAGAAAGTGGTGTGTATGCTTATGTATGTTAGCTTACGCCAGCGGACAGATGCACAAAGAAAAACACCAGCTAGTCATGGACATCAGTGTACAGAATGACAAGCTGTCCGTCATCATCCCTGCACAGCACACATGCACAAATTAATTTACAGTAACATCAAAAATACATCACCGATCTATTCCAATTGTTTCCATATTTTTTTGAGCAAAAGCACAACACAACATCAGGGTGCTGTTTCCTGTATTAACCTGCAGCATTAACCTGATGCTGAATAATCACACATTTCCTGTTTCCACTTTTGGCTGGCGACCAGAAGACGTGTTACCCACGGCGCCGGTGACGAGGCCATATGCACCTCTAAATCATGCGGTATTACCGCCATGCTGTGCTCCAACGAGCAGCTATAACCATGATGGAAGACACCAGATGATCTTAGTTCAACAGCAGAGATCATTTGCATAGCACAACATTAACATTTTTAGGGGGGAAAAACCATTACCCTAAGTTTATTATTTAGTACCTCTAAACTTTCAAAGTGTGGTCGTTAAACTTTTTTAAATTTTTTTGCAGTAAAATGTGATGAAATAAGACAGGTCGCCGGATGTAAATGCAAGTAAGGTAAAGCTGTACATTTGAGAAATACGCTCTGTTTTCTGACATGCACTACAAAACTGCCATTCACAACCACACACAGCAAGCGCCAGTGTATGAGAGAGAGCGACTTGTCAAGTGGAATTACACTCACAGGTGAAAAGGTCAAACTCACTGACCCGCACAGACAGGAGGACAAGATGTTAGGCCGAAGAATGCAAGAAAAAAAAAAAGGAAAGGTCACTTCATTCTATACTTTCTGAAAAAAGCTCAAAATCCCATCAGAGAGACAGAGACAGGCAGTAGAGACAGAGTTGCGCCTCTCTGAAGAGCGGACGGCTGATGACTCACCACCTCCCCTTTCTCCCCTGCTGCTCATCTGCAGCACATTTTATGACCCAAAAACATCATTCAGAGGTGAGATCTGAGAGCAGAAGATTATATTTATCACCGTTATTTTGCTGTAGGTGCATGATAACTGCAGTTAGGTGCTTCTTCCATTTTCATTTCCTGTGTTACACCTCTCAGGCCGATGTAACCGATAGCACCGACATATTCCACATCCCTATCTGGATGAAGTCACGCTCCAGGTCCGAGGTGGCCATATGGAGGTGACGGCTGTGTGGGTCTGACCACAGCTTCCCCTGCTCTGTGTGCCGCTCTCTGGACACCATGGGGAGGCGGGATGAAGGGGTGACTGTCTAGCCCCCTCCATGCTGTCTAACAGGCTGGACATGTGGCACAGCATCTGTCTCCGGAGGACAGGCTCACACCATATATTGGCCTCAGTCGCACACCCACGTATGTACAAAGGGGGGGGGGGGGGGATTGGGGTGCAGACCAAACTTAACGATATAACATCCTTGGGACTGTGATGATATGAAAAATCTACTGAAATACAGTGATGAGAGTACAGATACAGTTAACAATGTTATATGACACAATAATACAGAACACATGAGCAAATTTTGTGTTCCACAAAACATGAAATGCATGTATTCTGTTAGCTTTTGTCCAATATGTGCATGCATTAATCTGTTGTTCATGGGTTTGCAATTGAATCCCAGAAACAACAGAAGCACAAATATATGGTATTGCTGAAAAAATGCTGACATAAATAGTTATAAGTAAGGGGTTTGATATAATGAATGCTTTAAGGATTGTAAACTAACAAAACTGTCCGAGCAGCTAATTACGATCCATGTTTACGTTTATTGTTAGGCGCTGCCCTCTAGTGGCCGTAGCAATTACAATGGGAGCAAAGGAAGTAATTTAATGTAGCATAAAGAAAGTCCTTTCAGGTTGGATGGGTGGGAGGGGGGAGTGGATGCAAACAAATACAGGATATTGATCCAGGAGACCGGTGTTTGTGTCGTCTTTGACACTAAAAGCAGATGTTGACTTATTTTAATTTCAGGTAACATGTAACTATGTCAAGTTCTACATCATGTTCTATGGCACATGCATAATTACATCATATATTTACATATGGAAGACAAGTAACGTTATAAATATACTGATTTGAACCCAAACCACAATCTTTTTCTAAACATAACCAAGTAGTTCTAGTGCCTAAACCCAAATCGTTTCGACGAAATGGATGTTTTTAGGAAACACTCCTGTGGGCCATATTAGAAAGTAGGAACCAACGACCTATGTGATTATGGTTTGGAGGAATTGTTGGAGCCAAAATACAATAGCTGCTGAATTTATTAACAAATCACACAATGAAATGAACCAGACCTGACTAAACTACACTCAACAAGCCATGCTTTTGTTTGTTTTGTTAACCAGGAAAATCAGGAATTCCTCCATAGAAAAACGACACTGCCTTATTACTTAGCAGCAATGCTGGGGGAGATTACACAGAGAGTAGTTAGTGGCTTTTGTATTGTTGTGTGATACAATAGTGCTGACTTCGGTACAACTAAACGGACAAATCACACATGTCCAGTGAGGCTCTGAAGGCCAGAGGCTGTGGGACAATTTAACTCAGCCCCGAGCAAAATACATGGAATGGCAATTGCTACAGCCAGAATGGAGCCCCGCGGTGTGAGTGTGCACACAAAATCACAAATGAAACGTTGAATGTAAATGGTCTGACGAGAGTCATAAATCTCTCAGTGGCCGCTGGGCAGCAGGGGTCGGGCAGCCAGCGGTCCTGTCAGAATGCTGCAGCTGTGTGAACAGAGATAGCCACTGTGGTACGGCAGAAACCGAGGCAGGACCTGCGGGCTAAAAACTGGAATTGGCCTCGGAAATGCTCTGTTACTTTTTCGAAATGGAAGGTGCTGAACAGGTCCGTTCCAAACACTACATATCCATTTTGAGGGGAGAAGTCATTACCATATGTCAAAAAAAAAGCTGCAATCCATTTAGTAGAAGTGTCATTGTTTCATCCACAAAAGACATTGAACATCTAAAATGAAAAATCACCCTAAAGGCCTGGTCACACCTGAATGTGGCACAGCAGAATTAATCTGTGTGTTACTGTGAAATATTTGGTTCTGGAAGCTTGGTGACGTAGTGACGACTGTCAGGACAGGACCGCTAACCAACCTCTCTGTCCCATGGATGTATAAACAGATTTGGATACAGCATCGGAGGCCGGGCCCTGTTCATTCCTGTGTAAGTTGCTCAGTGCCGGCGAACCTCCGATTTCACCCTCCGACAACTTGAACGGGGATAAAATGATTTAACCGCTCAGCTCTTCTAGACTTTCCAGATGTTATCTGATCCAATGGATCAAATTCAATAGTGAAACCAGTCATTTCACGGGGGGTTGCGGTGCTCAAAAAAAATCAATCCACTGATTTACAGATATCTCTTTCACATTGTAAGTCAATGGGGAAAAGTCGTTTTGGGCCCAGTGGCAACACCAAATGCAGATGGAGCCCAAGAGCCTGGTCTGCTCGAGATTTCTGCCTAAAGTAAAAGGCAGCTCAAATTTGCAGTTCAAAGGTCACCAGAGTTGAATGTGAAAAACAAATTGCAATGACGTAGCCTACTTTGCCCACAACATCAAACCATTATTCTCAAATGTCTCCTTGCTCTAACAAGAAATCACATCGGTCAACGCCAAGACACAAGGGAGACATACAAGAGGAATACATCACCAAAGTATCTGGGGACAAACAAGACTTACAGTCCGTCCAAAAGCTCCACTCCAGTGCCGCTGTGCACCTGTTCTCTATCCCTCCTTTAGCTACAGTACTGCATCCTTTGGTTTTCCACTGGTATAATGAGCAGGTGGTGTCCTATTGTGTAGCACCGTTGGAAGTACAGAACAAAAACACTTTTAGAGTCTGTAGTGTTGTGTGTGGAGAAACAGATTGCTGAGAGGCAGAAAGGCAGAGGGGGGAGAGAGAGACTAATGAAGGTTACGGAGAAGGAGAAAGTATGAAAAAGAAGAGGAAAAGAAATGAGTCTGGAGTGATAAAAGAGAGAAGAGACAGAGGGATTGTTGAGGAGTCTCTCTGGATTTGCAGAATCCCCGTAGCCTCAAGTTTCGGGACAAAGTCACACTGACACACTTACTGCCTGGTGAGCTCTCTTTTCTTTCTTTCTCTCTTTCTCTTGCACTGGTAATGAGAACTGTAGGTGTTCGCCGACTGTCACGTGCACACCACAGAGCGCTTAACGGGAAGCGGGTGTGCTCGCGCGCGCGCGCACACACTATTCTTGGACGTCTGCCACAGCGCCAGGACACCTACAGTGTGATGCGGAAATAGGAGGAAACCATAAGGATAATTTTTTATGTTCTCCATGTTGCAAACACAATGCTTTATGATACAATCATGCATCCACTGTTATGTTGTGCAAAATGAAAATTGCCTAAGCTTTAACTGTTATCTTTTTTTTTTGGCACCATGTCTAGTTTACTGTAAGATAAACCAGTAAATATATACAGTAGGCCCATGTATGAGCAGCGCACACTCAAAATGTAATTCTAGATTCCAAACATAAAGGAATAGTTTTACTGGCACCACAGAGGGAAAAGTTAAACAGTGAGACAGATGAGTGGTCATTTTTACACTTGGGTTTTTGTACTGATTTGACAGACAAGATGATGAGCATTAGAGGTGCTGGTGGGTGGATTTTGTTACCTTTGGAGAGAGCCAGGCTGTTTCCCCGTCTCCAGTCTTTGTGCTGAGCTAAGCTAACCAGCTGCTTGCTCTTGCTAAATCTTTACTCTACAGACATGAGAGCGGTATCAACCTTCTCATCTAACTTTTGGCAAGAATGCAAATATATTTCCCCCCAAAAATGTCAAACTATTCCTTAAAAGCAGTGGTCACCAACCCTACTGTCCTGCATGTTTTAGATATCTCCCTGCTCTGAATGATCTGCTCGTTATCAAGCAGCTGACGCTCGTCAAGGGCTTGATAACGAGTCAATTAGAATCAGGTGTAGCTCACCAGGAGCAGGCTTGGTGCCCATGCTTTAAATAATATTATTTATCATTTCATTAGGCCTATAAATTAATCAGCAACATCCTTTTTAGGCCTATATGTCTTTAAATAGCACCACCAGCATAGAGGACTGGAAACACAGGGGGAAAGCATAACAAGTAAATGTTCATTTTTGCACTTTAGTTTTTGTACAGACCTAACAAACAAGATGGTGAGCTTTAGAGGTGCTGGTAGATGGTAGATTTTGTTGCCCATGGACAGAGCCAGGCTAGCAGTTTCCTCCTGTTTCCAGCCTTTGTGCTGGAAGCTCTATAGCAAAATCAACCATCTAACTTTTGGCAAGAAAGTTAATGTATTTCCCAAACTATGTCAAACTATTCCTTTAAACAATATTTATGAGATTAGTCATCCACATCCTTTTTTATAAGTCGTTGAATAGACAATAAATGGTTAATGGTCCTATATGTATCCCTTTGTTCTTTCCAGTATTCACCTCAACGGTATCAAAGGAGCCATGACCTGCTAGAGTTTCTTTTCACTGACATGGCTAATTTTCTTGCACCCCACCCAGGCAGACGACACAGACATCCACCATCTCATTAAAGCACGGGGGCATTTAGTCGGAGGGCGTAATGAGCCTGAGACTGCAGCGCTGTGAGTAATGTTCATGAAAACAGCATGTAGCAGCGATGGAGGGTTGGGGTCGTGATAATGTGTTTCTTACATTTTACAGGGCCAATAACAAGATCATCGACATCAAAACACTGACTTACTGGGATTATTATTGGACACAGTAAGAGTTTATTTCCCACCAGTGCTATACATGTACACACGTTTGACATGACTGCACACTTTGGATTTTAGTAGATGATACAAAACTAGCGAACAACAGAAGTGTTCATTGTCATTATGCCGTATCCAGTTTCCCTGCAGTCTGTAACCGTGTAAGATACTAAATGATGAATGAATCTTTGCCGCTGGCCTCGTATTCGCCCGTACTGTACTTCAACAACAGAGACAACCCAGAGCACGTGTTTCCCCACAATCAGCTCCACACACAGACCCATGGCTGCCGTAGAAAAACACGTATCTATAGATACGATTCACATGTTTATCTTCCTCAGTATTTGGATTTTTAAGTTCACATTAACAGATGAAACCAGTTCAAATACCACTGACAGTTTTCAAAAAGCAATCCCAAAGAACAAACATAATTTCCTTCTGTTTCTAAAAAGAATGGCACGTTGGAGATGTGTGCTTTTTTTTCAGTAGAATCACACTTGCTGACACTTCCTATCTAATCAACACATTCCAGCCAAGCCCAGTACAAGATGACAAGTTACACATTCACAGTGTTTTACTGCTCATTATGACAATATGATCATTTGTGGAGGTACTGAAGACAGCCTCGGCACAAATATGTATTTCTTTTGTTGAATTTCTGCCTGTGTGTTGTGGGAATCCCATGAATAAAAGTGCCAAAGGACACAATTGGAATGAACTTTCAATAAAAAAAAAAAAGCACCAAAATCGCAGAAGCTGAATAGCATTTTGACATGACAGCAGCGATGTGAAAACATCAGGTCAGGAGAAGCAACAAAAAAAAAAACCCAAAAAAAACAAGTCCAGTTCTTCTGACAGACAACAGAGAAGAAAACAGGAGAACACATTTGCTGGTTGTTCTTTGAACTGTATTGCTTCTAGACAGTCGCAGAGAAGAGGAGATGTGATGAATTCCCCTGGAGCCTGCAGCGCGGGAAAAAGAGCTGAACTTGTTCTCACATCTCCTGCTGCTGAGGAGAAATAACTAGCTTCGCTCACTTTGATGGAGAGAGGAATACACACACATACACACACACACACACTGGCTCTCTGCCTGGCTGCTTGGAAGTAACTCATTTTTGTACATTTCTCTCATGTCCCTCTCCCATTTTTCTCCCACTCAACCTGTCTTTCTCCAAATTACTTTGCTCAGTTCCTTCTTGTTATTCTGTCTCACTTTTACCTTTCTTGCTCATCGGGGGGAATCCATATCCTCCAAATCATCCATGCCATCATTACCTGCCTCTGCGGTGATGGTCGTTAAGTTTATCATAGTGATGGCTCCCACCATCAACCGCACAGAACCTCCTAAGTCTCACTTACCTGTGCAATCTCATACAGCAGTTTGTAGTGTTCCTCCCGTTTCTGCAAGGTGCACAAATTGCAGCCCATTCTAGTTGTCAGGGAAACAGTGCAGAGTGCCCCGCTGGAGTGTGTGTGTGCTGTCTGCGGTGTGTGTGAGCTCCCCCTGGGGCGAAACACACTCGGGCTCCTCTTCCTTGGCTCCCCCACTCCTCTTTCTCATCCGTGTATCCTCAGAGATCCCCTCTGTCGCTCCGAGCACAGGAAACACACACACACACACACCCACGTGTATCAACTCACTGCTTTAGTAGAGGTTGTGGATGTAGTTCCTTCAGTGTGTGTATGTGTGTGTGTTGGGGAGGAGTGTATCAGTGGTAAGATGAGTAAAAGCACCTGGCTTCCCTTTCCCTCTTGCCTGTCACTCCTTCCCTTGATTCTCACTTGCATGCCTACATACACTCTCCACCACCTCCTCTCTCAGTGTGAGCACACACACTGTACGCACACACACTTTTGGCTGATGGAGACACACCTCCTCCTGTGGCAGGCTGCCTACACATGCCTGCTTCTACTCCGGCTCATGAATAGACAGCGTCCTCATTGGCTGTTTAAGGAAAAAGGGGGCTGGGAGAAGAGGGAGGGGACTGGTGTTATCTTGGGCACTTTCAGTATCTGAACATCAGTGTTGTTGCTTACAGACGAAGTGAAGGACATGATTGTGCTAGTGGCTGCAGATCTATATTTGTATGCTCAACAGTGCTGTTTGTAATCTGTGTGTACACATTCCACCAACAAAAATGCAAAAATATCTACATTTCTATACAATAAACGAGGAGTTAAAATGCCACCCCTACAGTAATCAAGTAACTGAGAGGGCTTTTTGTCCACACACACATTTGTTTTGGATTCGGCATAGAAATCAATCTCATTTGGATTCAATCAGATAGCCTTTTCCACTCAGTACAATGGTTGGAGGAGTGGCGTTTAGTGGTCGCCATAGATTTACAGTCAGAGAGTGATAGTCACCAAACAGATGCTCCCTCTCTCTCTCTCTCTGCCGGCAGTTAGACAAGGGCACCGGACTGGGCTGACACACACAGGAAGAAACACAGACCACTATTGATTGGCTTCAAATTAGCTTCC
>JAOVVB010128817.1:0-12328 GCA_028570985.1 Heterobranchus longifilis | reverse complement strand
TGTGTGTGTGTGTGCGTGTGCGTGTGTGTGTGCGTGCGTGTGCGTGTGTGTGTGTGTGTGTGTTAGAGCGGGGGTGTTTTTCTCCACTCAGCCCTCTCCTCTGCTAAAATTGAAACTGTGACCTTTTTCTATGTATTGCCTTGTCTGTGAGAGCATGTAAGTGCTAACGAGTGTGTAAAAAGGCTGATTCCAAATTAAACAATTAGAGATTGGGTTGTGTCTAACAGGCCGAGCACGCCACTGAAATGCCGGGGTGAATGTATAAAAAGGCTGGCGGTGGGAGAAGTGGAAGGGTTACTGTTTGGGCTCAAACTGGGCACACTAATCCCTTTGATCCCCCCATTTTACTGTCAGCTGTTTCCTAGCTACCGTCGGATCTGCACAGAATTTAGGATTTGTGCTACTGTACACCACAGCAATCTCTACCCCACTGATGCAGCGCTCTCCTTTCTTTCCTCCATCAATACCCCACCCAGCCTACCCCCCCTCCACCTATTGCCTCCTCACAAACGTCCATAGCAATATTCATTTCTCTTTCTGTTCCCCTTTCTCCATCACTTCACTGCAGTTGGCAGTGGCGGCGACATGCCATGGAGACAGGTTAAATTGGAAAGCATTTTGCACAGAGGACCATCAGAGCATGACGCTTCACACTGAAAAAGCTGATTCTGATTTTGTCTATTCACACGAGACACCATGGCTGTGCCCCACTTTCATTAGTTGTGTCGGAAAAAAAAAAAACAGCATTCAAATGCTGGTTCGGTCCTTTGAGAAGGCTCCATTTAGCGATAATGAAACAATCCGCAGACGCATGTGTTAGAGGAAGAAAATGTGTTTGCATATTGGTGTACATGCACACTTCTGCTGTGTGCATGTTTGTGCATCTGCTAACATGCATTAACACAATAAAGGCACTTTGGATTCCTCTTCCAAGCTGCCTTTGAAATTAAAATAAATATGCATCTATCTGCGCAGGATCTCTTTTCGTCCTCATCAGTATTGCTTGCTTTCAGAGGTGCAATGCCTCACAGACTTCCCGTTTCACCTCTGAGGAGCTCTCCCAAACTGATCCTAAATCATTCCAGGCAGAGACACATGACAGACTCGATTTGCGTATTGGCAGATTCATGCTTCATTGTCAAACACTGCCTCTCCATGGCCCTGCATCAATTAATCCTGTAAGCATGTAGAGGAAGAGTGAATACAACAAGTTTCTCAATTTGCTGATTTCAATAGGAGTTGCTGCGCTGTATTGATTTTCGTATGTACTGCACACCTACATAATTTGTATCATTCAAGCAGTCAAGCTCTCAGACCTCCTTACTTTTCTGGAGCCTTTGTTCATTTTGTATGTTTCGATTAAGTACTTTAAATCTTACAGATCAATTCTTTCCTTGGCACATAAATGAAAATGATCAAGGACATTATCGGTAGAGAAAATTGTAGTCATCGGTAGAGAAAATTGTAGTCATCATCACTCATTGTGCTCTCAGGAAATGTAGTTGTATAAATACCCTCATAAATGTCGTAAAAAAAAAAAATTACCACAGAAATCATCAGAATGAAGTTTGTTTTCTAGGTCTGTAAATAACTCTCTACAAGGAGAAGAAAGCAGCCTTCCATATAGTGTTGGACAAAGGCTTTGTCTGGGCTTTGACTGGATGTTGAATCCCGCCATATGCTTTCAGTCTCGCACCTGAAGCACTTTCATGGCTTGTGCTGAGAGGCCAAGGAAAGGGAATCCAGATGTGACATGAGCCATCGAGGAAGAAGCCTGCAGTAGCGCTGTCAGCTCCCATCACCATCACACTTCTTAACTGACACTCTGCTGATGTTAGAGGCAAGGACAGTGATCAAAGATACTGTATGTGTACATTAAAGTGATCCCATACTACAATGACACCCAGCTCTACTCTATGCCATGCATACCCGATGGGAATTCCTTATCAGCAAACGCAAAAGCCGTCACTGGATGAGATTGTAGGTAGGAATTTCTGAAGATTGATCTCACTTGATGCCTTCTGCATGTTCGGCGCTTTAACATCCACACTGACATCCCCTGGTATCTTCGTTGCAAGACGTTTGTTTACAGTGGAGGTGGAGTTCTGTCAAAATGTGACAGAAGTGGGGAGGGCCTGATGCTGAGGAAGCAGGCAGGTGTTGGGTAACAAAAGTGATATCAAACATGATATGGAATCCCATGTGGCCAAGAACAGGACAACAGGGGAATGAGAGTTATCTCTGGTCCTAATCAATACTGAGCACAGAGCATTGAGATGCAGCATGAGGCGTTTTACCAAGCCATCTAGTGGGACCGCGAGGCCTGCTGCCAAGCACAGCCGGTGTAGCAAACTCAGCCCTGCAGATGGAGAGCACGGAGGCTCCTTCTTTCCAGACGAGACCCTGCCCGCAGACAGGAAGATTGACATGGAGTGAAATACCCAGCCCTGCCAAGCCGCTGACCCCACCTCCATGCACGGGGCATGCCATATATATATATAAAAACGTTCTCTTCAAAATAACAATGTAAAAGTTGGCAGTATCAGCTTTTTGTCTCATTTCCACTGCATAGTTCAGCTCAACTCAAGTCACTTTTGCTACCAGGTCCTTTTCTCTTTTCTGTTTTCCACTGCAGACAGTATCCCCGTCAGTGTAGGTGGGATTCTCAGCTGATCGACACAGTGCCACCGCGTGAAACTGACATCATCTTCAACGTGGCGCTCGCTAAATCCTTTCCTCGGCAACGATGTCTGCACTTCCAGAAAGAAAAAAAATACCGGATGCTCACGGATGTAACGTAGTAAACACCAGGCGAATGCAGGGTGCTCTCGAAGTCTGGTCAATTTAGAAAAAAAAGGAAGCCACTGCAGGCTGACTTCAGGCACTTATGCACCGAGCCATCATTAAAATGACTTTATGACCCGTTAATTGCACAGGGCATGTCTGCTCCGCCTTCCGGCTGTGCCGTGGTTTTGCTCCATCCTCTGCACAGTGGCATGCCCCACCAGGAGCGTTTCAGAAGCGGAGCGCTCGCGAGCGATACATGTAGATAGCGAAGCAGCTGAGTTTGCAATGTCACAAGATCACACGATTTTCCACTTCGAGGATGAACTTCTCGTCACCCATGGTGTCAAATGTTATCCGAGACCCTCTGACCTGTTGACTTCTGGCCCGGTGCCACCAGTTATGACATAATGTTGATGTAGTAATGTCATATACAATCGGGAATCTGCATATGGTGTTTTATTTTGAAAATCGACCTGATGCTCTATGCCTTTCCTATGTCCCACTTCCCTCGATCTGCTCTGTGCTCGATAGACTAGGCACGTATTTTTAGCGGAACAGAGCGGAGAGCCACTTGCACTTCTGGGCCGCGATCAGCCGGAACGCACCGCAGACGTGCCCTGTGGAATTTAGGGGTTAGTTAGGGCATGTAAAAGTTAAAAAATACAAACGTTTCAAACGCCGACTGGTTTCGACCCACTGGGTGTTCCTCAGGGTTTGAATGGAAAGAAGAATCAGATCAGAATCATTTATTGCCAAGTAGATTTGTCGTACAAGGAATCTGACTTGATGTCACGGTGCAGAACAAGAAACAACACAAACAAAATATACACAAAACTAATGTTTGCACATTGTCAATTGTATGGCATAGTGTACAGTGTAAGTTTTGTAGGCTGCCATTTTTTTCAATCCAGTGCGAGTGAATAAAAAAAACGATGGTCACTACTGACCATCGGGTGGCGTGTTTGTGCAGGATGTCCTGTGTCCTAGTATCGTCTCAGCTCGCTTGGAACCTCGACCACAGTGGTACCAAAAGAAAGTAGCCTACCAGTGATTGCAAAAACAAAAAAGCACGAGTCAAGTAGAGTGGAGCCATGTTTCAGTATTGAGTGACAGTAATATTGACGTGTCTATCCACGTCATCACAGGGAAACTTTGCTGCTGGTGGTACGGCAACGTGTTGTGACTGACTTGGTTTGAGGTCAGCAGAAGAATGAAGCCGAACGTCAAGATGTGAATTTATTCATGTGAATGTAAAAGGAAAAATGGATTGGCACCACCAGTTGTTTTCAGTAGAAGAGGGAGACAAAACAGGGGCCCCTTCAACTCCCACCACAGTATCTCCATTTCTCTATTTCTTTGCCTCTTTTACCATTTTATTCACAACACAAGAATACACTCACCAGTCCCCAGGAGGGGAAAGCTGAATGAAAGCAGAGATTCAGTGTGCACATTATGCTGTAAAAAGCATTGTTTCTCACCACAGTTTTCCTTGGGTTGCCTTTGTGTTGCTTAAATGTTTACATGGAGCAGCTTGGGGGGCTCCAAGACAGATGTATGGTCCAAGAAAACTGCCTCAGTACAATCCTTCTTTTCCCTGGATGAAAGTAATGACGCCATTTTGAGGGCTTTTCAAACAGTTCCTTAGAATGATGCTTTAATGAAGCAGCATGCACAACATCTTTGCTCCCTTGTCAAAATGATATTAGACAAATTAAACGAATAGTGCCACTTTGAATCCCTCTCCCTATCCAAGGTCATTTCCTTTCAATTTCTGTCCCAGCTCTGGGCCTGTACTGAGACATTTCTTTTTGTTCTTGATAGTTGAAGAGGCGCCTCCCGGTCCTGTGTCAGATTGATTAGACTTTTAGCCAGGAGAATTAATATGTGAAGAATGTGTCTCCCCCCCCCCTCGCGGCACTTCTCCCCTCAGTCTCATCAGTAAACAAGGAGACACGGAAACAAAACCACTCTCAGCTATGTGATTAAAATTGGCCCCAAAAGAAGGACTTGCCTGCTCAGTCAATGCTGCTATTATTGAAAAATCTAATTTGAGAAGCCTATACCTTTCCTTAACTGTATTTTTCACCCAGTAAGACAAGGAAGGGCTGTATAACATGATTATGTGGGGTGAAGATTTTGCCTTACCCCACCAGAGGTTGCATCATACCTTGTATTCCCCAGCCTATCCTTAAAAAACCCACATTTGGGTTACTGTGTGCCTTCTTTAGCCAATAAAATTCTCATCACAAACTCACATCAGAGCGATAAGTAACACAGCACAGCAAAACTAAACTCCTGCATACTAAGTAATCATTTCAGCAGCTACCCTAATATGGCAGCATGACAGACTCATGGTGAGATAGGATTCTTTGCCCCATGCAAATAGCCATTACCATAGCCCTTTGGGCAAATGGCAATTACTGGGCAAGGGGTGAATGCCAAAACCCTGCGGTACAAGTTAATTTGATCACATTTCCATTA
The DNA here is from genome assembly GCA_028570985.1 of Heterobranchus longifilis. NCBI lineage: Eukaryota > Metazoa > Chordata > Actinopteri > Siluriformes > Clariidae > Heterobranchus > Heterobranchus longifilis. Next base: position 7,060 of record JAOVVB010128817.1, on the reverse strand, counting down.
TGAACTATAAACACAGTTTTGCTGCTCGACTGAGCCAATTAAAGGCCTCCTGAAGCTAAAAAACGTTGACAGCGCAGCGGCCCTATTGTTCTTCTCAACAATAAAGTAGATTGTAATGATTTGTCAGCCTTAAACAGGTTTGAGGCGCTTGTATTTTCTTTCCTCTCTGAACATTAGCATTATTATTTTTTTTTTGTTTTAAAGGTATCAGGCTTTTTCATTAATTTATTTCAAATGCTGCCAGTGAGCAGATTTCTTTTTCCTAATTCTGCTGTGATATGTTCCATCTTTGTGAATAAAGCATCCTGTGGCAACATGAATAAACATGTGTAGACAGCATTTGGCAGCCAGAGAAAACGCAGCCAACCAGCCAGACATGGCAGGCAGGCGCTGAAGACACACAAGGAGCCTGATTTTGGAAGCCAGGCTGCCACCACGTTTCACCTGAGGCTGTGCAAGCCACTAGCTGGTCTTTCTGGGCATGAGCCATGTTGCGAAGAAAACAAGCATTTAGTCCAAATTTCAGCAGACATCTGTTAGCTCTCTGGAGAAAGTAAAACATGTTTAATTAACTACATTTCACCAAACAGGGAGATGCATATGTCATAAATATGCACTGTGTGTAATTATGGTATGGTGGCTGAGAAGTTACAGCACTCCCATGTCACTGTTCTCAGTGTTGGAAGGTTACTTTTAAAACATATTACATTACACATTACTGAATACATGCCCTAAAATGTAATTTGTAACATATTCCAAATACATTGGATTACTTTTGCAATACTTCAAAATCGTCTTGCCAAGTTAATTTTTCTGGGTGTTATAGTTCCAAAAACACATTCCTGACGGTGTCCTGGCTGTGCGTCTCCTCTGCCACTGTCGTGTGGCAGATGCACTGCACGTGCACAAATTGTTGCACTTGCAAATCTGCAAATCTGTTGATGGGAAATGCATGCCTCATATGAATTTTAGAGCAAATCAAACAAAAACAAAAACAAACTAGAAGGGCACTCGGAGAGCGCAGACCGCCAAGGCCATGCCCTACAGTATCTCACAATGTTAACAAAAGCGGAAAATAATTTGTGTATCCGCCCCGTGATTTGGATCTGCTCCAGAATTTGATAGGTTCTTCCTTGGCCCATGCTACACACCAAGTTTCGTGAAAATCAGGCCAGTAGTAGTTTCTATAACCCTGCTGACAAACAAAACAAACCAAAAACATAACCAACTTGGTGAAGGTCATAAAGACATTCTTAGTCGACTAACACTCGATCGATTGATTTGACAGATCTTTAAAACTGAGTTTCTCCACATAGAATCATGCAAAAGCACCACTTTAAATCTTGTGTTGACCAGAGATGTGCTCATAAGTTTCTTAGAAGTAAGTCATTCAGCATGAAAAAAGCATAAAAAATGACTAATCGACTAAAGAAATCGTAGTCGACTGAGACCAAAACGACCGATTAGTCGACTAAGAGGGGGCAGCCCTAATACAGTTACCCATAATTTATATTTTAAATACATAATCCTGTTAGTTGTATTCCGTTACTCCCCAACCCTGCCCATAAGGGACTTGTGATGTGATCAAAGTGCTTTAAGTTTCGGGAAACGCAATGATTTCATCATATATGGCTCAGGATTTAGTATCATGTCTAAAATCAGATGCCTGAGGCCAACGTGGCATCAATGTGAGTATGTAGGTCTACTTTTGTGGAGCCACATGCAAAACAGATTAAGCTTTCTATTATTTGTGATGGAGTGATCTACGTGTGGGCGCAGACGATCGTGTTTGTCATCAGTCTTTGTTGGAACTAGGAGACGCCTTTGATTCGATTAAAACTGTATTATATTACTCTTGATGGAGTTGTGTAATCTTGTACACATTGATTTTTCTATCTTTCAGTGGATGCGTTTGCATGCGCGTCTATTGGTGTGTCACTGATGTAGATGAATTATGATCTGGTGCCCGCATTAGAGCAGGGAGTTTTAATCACACAGGGATTCGGAGTGTTTTAAACAAATGCTTTTTTGTAAGCATGGTGGATTATCATAAGATTTAAAGATTTGGAAATGCCTGACAGCTGTCAAGCTGCATAATAACGTACGTCCAGAAAATTATAGCAGCTGCCGGTTGGCAGAATGTCAATGGTACTATCTAGATTAAAGCTCAATAGACAGGAACATACAGTAAGCGCCAGCAGATGCACGTACGCACGCACACACACACACACGCACATAAACACAGTCACTCACAGGGGTAGATTTCAACATAGAGACTTTGAGGAGGGGTCAGAAGACACAGAGACTGCTAAGAGGCAAAGGAAGACAAAACCTCACATCTATTTACTTGCTATTTGGAAGAGTGGGTCTAAATTAGTCTTAAAATGGCATGCTGGGAGCAGCCTGTGGCAGGAGAAAGGTTCCCCCGTGGACTCTATCAGGTATCCCCTTGTGCACGAGAGCAGCCAGCGGTATTAAACGCAGCAGGAGCCTCAGTAGGAACCTGTTGAAAAACAAGTACATGCCACCTCCAGTTCCCAGAAGGCCTTGTGTGCCTGTATGTCACCTAATTTATGACAGCCTCAGAGGTCCTTCCTTCTCAGGGGATGACTACTAACTGTATGCACATAAGCACAGCTGCACTGCCAGTCATTAGCAAACATGGATGCCCCATGAGGATGAGATTGGCCTCCTACTTCAGGAGAACAAGACCTCTCTGGCTTGCGAAAGGACCCCCTGCAAAGACTGCAACTGCGTCTTCACTAAAGAACCTAAAGCAGCGATTGTGTGCCGTAGAGGAGGTCCTTCTCAATTGAAAGAGCAGGCAGACAGAGGAGTGAATCTCTCACCAATGCTAATGCGCAGCCGGGGAACATTCAAGGGGCCTGAATACCAACTGCAAGATGAGAAAGAGGTCTGTTTGGGGAGGAAAGGTAAAACCCTGTGAAGTAGCCTTGGAGCGCTCAACAGATCCTCACAGACTCCACAGGCACGTTAGCTCGGGAAAAGGTTGGTAATAACAGCTAGAGGAACTGTGCCCTGCATAATAAGAGACGCCTGAGACTCTTTTCAGATAAGGCCGGGAGCACTTTAGTGCAATGCGACCTGTTCAAAGACAAACAAGCAAAGGGATTATGCTGCTTTTAGCACTATAGTGCACTGAGCATTGTGATTATAAGATGGGGAGTGCATATAGAAGCTACTTCTCATATGAGTCAACTTCCAATACAAAGCTTTTTTTTCCTCCTTTGGGACCTATTGAAGTAAATGCCTCAAGGATTTGTATGTCAAACATGCGTCTTTCGTTTTGCGGTTCTGCGTGGCCATGACCCTGTGGTTGGATTCTGAAGCATAAGGTTAAACACCTTTTAATGTGAATATACATCAAGACTGCTCTCTGCTGAAGAAATTCATAGCCCAGTAAGCCCACACAATATATTTCGGCCTTCATCAACTTACCTTCAGTTCTTGTGACAACTGACAGTTATGCTTTTTCAATTCTGAAATATGGAGGCACGAAAGATTTGCTCTGGCTGGCTTTTTCTCTCTAGTGTACATCTCATTACCTTCTCACTGGTCAAGAAGCACATGTCACACACTGACAGATGGCAAGTAACAAGTCATACCAATTTCACAGTAATTGTATGATTAGTGTAAACGGTGTTCACGCCTTTATCCACATATCTGACTGTGCTGGATGTGAATGAAGCCTACATGTTGTGACTTATTCATTCTGCTCTATTATTTTAACACAGCATGCAAGTGAGAGTGCAAGAATGGACATTAGGCAAATGTAACACAGCCTTCACATAATGGCCTTGCTTCATTGTTCCATATTCATACAAGTTAATGACTGGCTCTGCTGCGCTATTAAAGCGGCCTGTAGGCAGGAGAGGCTACATGCAGTGAAAGTGTTTGTTTTGAGGTTCCTCATGCCAGGGAGATCACAGGAGATCTTCTTTTAAATGTTGTACAACTAATAACATGAATATGAATATATGGATAGAAGATTGTCACAGACACAGAACATTTTAGAGCAATATACTGTATTATAATGACTCATGCATTTTAAATTGCTCGCAATGACAAATCATTTAAACCAACAGACATTTGCCTCTACATATTAAGTGTCCAGTTTTGCAGAGGCTGGCTGTGCTCCTTGAGCTTTTGGAGAATGCAAGTGATTACAATGGGGGAATGGAGGCGAAAACCGACAGTTTAGACACGTTGTTTTTTGGGGAAACGAAATGAACAATTGACGAATTTAATCTCATTGAGTTGTGTTCAAGCATTGAGCTGTAACCAGTCTAAGTTTGGTTATGAGACCGATCTGTAAAAGCAAATATTTAATCATTTTGTAACAGTTTTTGTTTGCCTTATTTTTATTTATTTTTTGCCTAACCTCAGCCTACACCTCTACCACAGACTTTCTTGTGCGCTTCTCTGCTCGCTCCCAGCAACAACATTATTTGGACACAAAATAAATAAATCCTGAGTTGTGCATCTTACCTTGAGCCCGAGCGCTGAGGATACAAGTCGCCGACAGCAGAATCCAACAGGAGACCCACACCTGTCCGACCTGTCCAGTCCGTCCAGCTGTAACCATGGTCCGCGGCGCCACCGTCGAGCCACCGGTGCGCCTTCCCCGTCTCCAAGCTGGGGACATGTTGCTCGGTGGCCACACACTCCCGAGAAGAGTCCTGGCTGCTACTGCTGGTCCTGTGTGCGTCAGACTGCTCCTCACTGCTGATGAGGGTGACTGACTGACTGGGGGGGATTGTGGAGAGAGCCCGCTCCGCCGGAGAGCACCAGGCATGCAGACAGGCACGCGGTAGTATGAGAAGCCCGTGGACAAGTCCCGCATGAGCAAGGCGGAGTCAGTCCAATTGAATTTGCTCGGCTGTCAAGTATGCGAGACGGAGTATTGACATCATCTTCTTACTGTTCCGAATAACCTCTGAATGCATCGCAAGAGAGATTAGGGGGGAAAAAGAAAAAAGAAAAGGGAATTTAAAACGAGATGGTGGCTAAGTTCATGTGATGTCTGGCTGACAGCTTTTGCGCAAACCGTGTCACATGTCAATTCTCTAAAATAAGAAGATCAGTTATATGTGTGTGTTTGTTCTCTAAATACCTCCCCTTGAGCAAGGCAGCAGAGCCAGCTGCTCCATTTCATTCCACAGTGACCAGCAGGATTGCACTGTGCTCCCAGGTGTGTGTGTGTGTGTGTGTGTGTGTGTGTGTGCTGTTTGAAAGTGGAAATAGACTCAGTCCATCTTCCTACAAAAGTTAAAAAGGGTTTCCTGTGATTAAAATGACCAATACTGTGCCGTTATGCGTGACCACTGACTATATGTTCTGTGTTTTTTTATGAATTGACCATCACATAAACCATAGCAGTGTGCACAACCCGAGCCAAACAATGCCAGGGCAAGTGCTCTGTACGCTATTGCCCCCACGCGGCTGAAAGTGGTAGGAAACATGTATTTGGACAGCTGTGATTGATTGATTGATTGATTGATTGACTGATGACACATTAAAAACTAAAAGCCCTGGGTTTCAAAACTACCTGATGACAACTAAATCTCTCCAAAATGTCTGTTTTTTTGGATGTTTATAGTGCCAAGGACGAAGCATTAACTGGGTCACAGACTTGAAGTAAATGGTATGAGCCCCGTTCTGTGGATGTATTTGCTCTGCAGTGGCCTCAGTTAACCTGCGGTGTGGTTAAAAGCAGAACAGCCAAACCATTACACAGACAGATAGCATGGGAAATAGCTGACACCCGTACAATTTAAATTACTCTGAGATCAAGCAGGATGTCAGACTGTTAAAGTCTGTTGATGCTCGTCCCCATCAGAATGCTTCCTCTATAACCAGACAAAGGATAAAAGCACACAGGAATGGTGGGCACTTGCGAAACAAAAGCGGGTACATACTGTGATATCAGCTTTGTTGTCCTTGCTCCTTTTGAAATCACTGAAAGAATGCATGCAGGGCAAGGTAAGCTTAAAAGAGCTGTCACAATCTTTCTGCCTTAAAAACATACCATGTGTGTGTGCCATTATTCTGAGTAATATCGACATAACAGGGAACAACAGCCAAGCTACCATGAGCTATAAGGCAGCCGCTGCTTCAAAGAGCCATGGTTAAAGTGGAAACAGAGGTGGAAGCCCCTCCGCCTGTGGGATGCTGCCTCACCTCACTCCCTTTTTTTATGCTGTGCTTTGTATAGTGCCACAGAGAATCTGTTCGCCTGTCCTTTGCTCTACAAATCACCGGCTTCCCTTTGTCCCCATGTCGTACAAAGTCTCTACCAGGAGCTCATTTGGTGTCATCCATTGCTCCCCTCCCTTTATTTCCTCTCCCCTCACCCCGATTGCCACCCCATGCACCAATCCCCTTCTGATAATGATGTGCTGATTATGAGGCTCTTAGGCCAGCAGATTGCTCTCCAGTCTCATTCGCATGCAGTGGAAAATTGCTGCTGTCTTGGAGCCCCCACCCCGCTGTGCGTATCAGGCAGGTTGACATTAGCAAGCTGCTGGGAACAGTGCTCGGGTGCCAGGGCAGGTGCTCTGTCTCCGTCTCTAAAACTGTTCTGCAGCAGAGGAAACAGAGGCTGCCTGATGCTGCAAACCACACTAGGAGGGGGGGGGGGCAAACATTTTGATATTGTGTAGCTGACATTTATATATTTGTGTATAGGTTTTACTTGCCATGTGAGAATAGGGCTGGGCGATATGGAGAAAAATCAAATGTCACAATATTTTTGACCAAATGCCTCGATATTGCGACGATATTGTAGGGCTGACTATTGGTGCTTTCACAAAATATTTACACAATAGGATAATGATTAAGAGGGTAAAAGCAAATAATAGAACAGAAAATGACATCACTTTACTGTAATGAAACCAGGAAAAGACAACACTTCTAATCCACAATCTAAGACAATATCTAGTCTCTAGTTTGTTATGGTTCTTATTACAGGCTTAAGTGTTACTTTGTCATACCTTGACAGTTTCAACGTCTGGAGGAACACTGGATGGAGGGGGGGCCC
>JAOVVB010128797.1:0-12328 GCA_028570985.1 Heterobranchus longifilis | reverse complement strand
AACTTATAAGTTAAAGTTCTTTATATCTACACACCTCAATTAAACATCAGTCACTGATGATATTTAGTCATAATTTGGGGACTTGGACTTGAGAATTGGACTCGAGTCGCACTTAAGTTGCACACATGGTGACCTGAGACTTGACTCGACTCAGACTTGAGATTTGGGACTTGTGAACAATCAATTGTATTTTCTATTATTTTTTTGCCGTATTAACATTAAGGAAATGTCTGACGAGCTGAATGTCCTTCCTTATTATCATGCATAACCCTATACGCATCTGTGCTTTCATTGTTTGTTTTTTTCATGTTGCATTGCAATCATATACCAAACGACTAATCAATCAGTGTAGATACTGCATGCTAAAGAAGTGATTATAGAGCTCATGTTTTGAATTCCTTATAGCTATGCAGTGTTCTAAGCAGACTGGATGGCATGCCGCAGATGATGAAATGCTCTTTTTTTTCCTTTTTAAAGATGATCTTTATTGATAGAGCCGAAGGTAGACAGGAAAGGAGGGTGAGAGAGAGGGGACGACATGCAGTAAAGGGCCACAGGCGGGGAGTTGAACCTGCGACTTCAGCCTCTGTGTGTGGAGCGTGTGCTCTACCACTGAGCCACCATGTGTGTGAGTATGTGCAATGCATTCTCGTGAACAGGTTTGTATGATATCTTACGAAAATGTATGCACAAGAGTTCTTACGAAATCTTACGAAATATGACCTAGCTGGGCCTCCTGGCTCACAATTAACGTGGGTTACCTACGAATTACAGTGCATTACTTTTCGTAGGAATTACTACGAACATTGAATGACAACAGCTGAGTGCTGCACATTTACACAGATATCTGATTGATTATTTTAAAATCGACATGTTTGTCATTTTGGTCTTTTTTTCTTTCTTTCCTCAGTCCTGCTGCATAACTTACTCTGCTCCAGGAGTGAAGATTGCTTCATTTCTGTGCATCTCTTTTTTTCCCCTTGTTCACCTCCTTTCCTCTCATCAATCCTGTTTTATCCATTCAGGGTCTTCGCATGCAATTTAATATTTGCATAACTGTCACCTTGAAGATAACACATCCTCCACTCTCTCAAACCTCCCCCCTCTTGATTTGCCAAAGTAGGCTGGCTATGCAAATTCAGTGTGTTCTCTCTTTCTACCCTGAGGGCAGAGAACAGCTGTTTCCAGGAAGAATGCATGATACTTTTAAATAAATGGCTTTTTTAGACTGTAGAAATTGTCATGGCTGTTCCAGGTCCCACGCTCAAGGAACTAAATGCTGGGACCGTCTCTATGATGAATGGCAAATGCAGGAAGTGAGATCTATGAAAGTGACCACATGCTTTGCCTGCAGTGTGTGTGGGGGGTCATCTGTATTCATCTCTGGTGTGAGATCATAACAGCTTGTTTGGACAATCACATGAAAAGTGCCACATGACAAACTAAGTTGTGTAGGCTTTCAGACAGTTAAGTTGGTCATCACAGAAACATGGAGTGACAATCATTTCTAATTCCAGTGTATAAAGGTTCAAGTTACCATAGTAATCTTACATCACAATCAGTCAGGCACACTTGCTCTAACTGTCACATACACACGCATGCATTCAGAGAGAGAGAGATCAGAGATTAGAGGGAAGAGAGGGATTCACTTTTTTTTTATTTTACATATTACAACGTGGGAGGAGTTCCCTCCTTCCCTCCCTCAGTCAGTCAGTTTTTACAAGCTGTTGCATGCAGCTTCCTCCACAACGCGTGGGTGAAAGCAGAAGGACGATGAGAGAATGAGAAGAAAGGTGGAAACTGCAGCTGCCTAACCGGGAATGAAGGCGTAAGAATGCCCTGTGAGACGATGTGGAGGTCCCGCCACATTTACGCACACAAGAAGAAGTGATTTACTGTGAGGACATTTGAAGAAGAGTCGGATCTTGGCTGAGAAAGAAAAGTTTGCCTCATAAGTAGTCTTCATTAAACTGCAGAGATGAGATTGAATTTGTCTACAAGTTGGATAGTCCGAGGCTGGATAACATGCGTCCTCGTCACTTTTTACGCACAGGTAAAAACACACTTCTGGCATTATTATTATTATTATTTTTTTCTTGATAACAACATTTGGAAGTGTAGTCATAAGAGTTGATTAATACTTTAGTGTATACTCATTTGCATTACTTTTTCGGAGCTGTCATGTTGTATTCGAATGAGTGGCAATGCAAAGTACTGATGACTGTTTATTTTTCGTGATGGACAACGAGGTATGTAACGGCAAACCAGAATATGTGTCATCACATCAGGTGATTCGTATGAAGGGAGAAGGAGGGGAATGGGGTTGTTGATTTTTTACGCCCGGACACTGACTGGAAACAGTTGTGTTTGGGTCGAGTCCACCTCCCCTGTTCTGACCGCAAGAACGCCGCTGGCAACTGGATGCGTTTCTCCCTTTAACCAAGTATTCTCTCCCGGTCCAGAGGGGACCGGCGCTGGCCAAATGGCTCATCAGGAACCTCATTAGCTCTGCCAGAGGTGATGATTTCAAAGTGAAGAACTGAGTCCAATAAGGGCCCTGCAGAGAGCCAGAATGGTAGCCACAAAAACTAAAACTATTCTAGGGTTTTATTCCCTAGAAGTTAGGACTTGAGGGGGGGAGTGAATGGCCCAATGGCCCATGACATGTTGTCTATGTTGTTTAGTCCAAGGAGCTAACTCCGTCCAGGTGGAGTAGTTTATAAGATGTGGTTGTAGTGGTGCGACTGCTGGGCACCAGTGATCTATCACCGCCTGTTTGCCTGTATTACGGTAAACCAGCATCGTTATGCCTTTGACTGGAACATACGCTCTTTCTTCCCTCTTTTTCTTCTCTGCTTCAACAAAATATGTTGCAAGAGTCGAGATAATGCTTAGGGAGGCCACTGCATCTTGTCCATGCTGAGATCCAGTGTAATGCCTGGAAAACAAGTCAGTGTGTTGAAGGGAAGACATATATTTCATCTACGTTTTAAGGTGACACTGCAAACCTTTGGCTTCGGTTTGTTCTCACTGTGGTCTTGCCATTACTGACTCACAGTATCCCCAAAGAATTCCCCTTCATTTTCTTGGTTTTCAACCACTTCATCCAACCCATTCCAACGTCATTTCAAACCGTCTGTGTGACATTGAGCAATACAAGATTACTTCAAGATGTCCAGAGCTTAAAAGTCAATTCATCATGAATAAACTAAGCTTTAGTGGATTAATTTACTTGCATACCCACAAGGCTCCTGTACTTTTTTATTATCCGGCTTCTCTGGCCATCCATGCATGCATGCATGCATCTGACCATCTTTCTGTCATTCAATCATCCATCAGCATCTCCCAATCTCTCACTACCTCTTTCCCGAATCCCTAATACTCAACCAACAACCATCCATCCATCCATCCATCCATCATCCATCCATCATCCATCATCAGTGTTACCTCGTCTTGAGCAATAACAGTACATTGCCTCAGGCCTGCAGATCCAAACTTGATTTGACTATATAGTTAATTTATAAATAAAGCATGCAGTCTTGTGTGACAATAGAGCTTTGTGTGGAGGCAACAGTAAGAATTTGATTTGTTTTAGGACCTTTATTATGTCTCTAACACACCCTGATATACGCAGGTCAATCAAAAACAATTGGCACAGATTGTAGTTAACTATATGGATTTGTTTTCCAACATTTTGTAGTATTTGTTCTGCCCTGGTCATTGAGTTGTCTTTGCTGATTCCCCAGCTCTTCTTTACTTGAGTAATAATCCACTATTTTAAGATTTTATCAGGAGATTTTTGCAGGTGGCACTTCAAAGGATTTGTTTTTATGGCTTTTAAAGAATTAATCACAGGTGCAAACATTGTACAAAGATTCAATTGTGCATTACACTTTTACAGCACCTTATCATGGATAAGGTGCTGGATAAAGTCAGGCTGTGCTTCTCTTGGCTCGCTGCCAATGACTGCTGCGGCCGTTATGCAAATTCTCTGGTACTCTGACAGCAAATGGAATGCACTCTGCATCACACTCCTGTGTAATGGGATCACACAACTGGTGAACAATATTAAAGAGATAAACATCACAGCTAGGAAAAGATGATAAGAAAGTGTAGTTACCTAATATCACCGGAGCAACTCGGACACTTAATGATCCTTTTGTTTTTTTACCCCCCCGCCCCATCCATTTGACTATTTCCCCTTTTCCCTCCCCTATCTTTCTGTTCACACACACTCAAACATAAGTGTATATTTGAATCCATATGGCAGACAAAGTTAGCTTTGAGGTTGGATGTTCTATCTTGACCGTCATGATAACCTATAATCATATAGGGTGGATCAGCTCTTTTCCTCTTACATATATATTTAGTGAGTTGAAACACACTGCCTCCCATAACTGAGACCCAATGTTTAGATGTGGCGGTCACAAAAATACAATTCCCAGCATTCTTTTGGCTTCCTGTGCACTCTGGTCAAGTTGTACGGATTGACCACCATTGGCTTTACAGTTGTGTCTCCACATCTCTGTCTATGATATCCACCTATCGAGCTATCTATTTACACAAACATGAACCTCTCAGCATGGGAACCTTTCCTACTTCTGTCACTTGTGTTTGCTGCAGCACATGGTCCTCATTAGTGCTGCGGTCCGAGCTATGCGCGCTGTGCATCATTATCCCTCTGGTTAGATTCTAAAACAAAGACTGGCTGATGTGTGAGAGGCTTAGTGGAGGTAATTAAACGTGTGCCAGTGTTCATGTTGTGCTGTTGTAGCCTGAGGCTGGACAGGCAGACACTGAGACTAAACAGAGTTTAACGTGGAGGTGTGAGAAAGAGAGGGGAAGAAATAACAAGGGAAGAAGATGTTAGAGTTAGAGCACAGTGGTTTTTTATCTAAACTGATATTATTGCATATCTTAAGATTTTAACATGAAACATTATTTTGTAAACTAAGGATGTAATTATTTATGAAGGTTGACATTTGAGTTACAGTCAGACAAATGCACCGTGGGAAAGAAAATTAATATGATGACAGACAGACTTATGCATGTCACCTGTGTGGAGAGCAGGAGGATGGAGTTGTCACATTTTACTTAACTGGACTTAGTCTATAATTTTACGGGGGAAAAAAAAAAGTTTTCAGAAGGGCTGAATAAGAAAAAGGAGGAGGTTGGTCCGAGGTTAGAGTGCAGTCAGGCCTATAGGTTGTATTTTTCTACATTTATATGTAGACTGTGGCTTTGGCGTAGTTTCTGTCATAACAGCCAGATACTCTAATTCAGCAATGTGGCTAGGAGCCCCTAATTTAGGGTGGCTGAAGGGTGTGTACAGTATGTGTGTGTGAGAGCCTGCATGGCATACCTTTGTGGCGTTTTTACTAGAGTTCTCATTTATTGTTCAAAATATGTACAGATGTTTCACTGTTCATTTGCATGTTCCTTGCAACAACAGCTCTGGCACTCAATGTTCATGCTATATCTTACACTGTTGAATGACAGCAAGATACTTTATAGCAAGTTAGAATAAAATAAACTCACCATTTAGCTTAACAGCTGCCTCGATATTTTTTTTTTATTCTCACCATTTACTTAATGGGCAATTTGACCAATCCTGCCAAAAACCTGGTGATCTTCTTTTAAAAGGTCACTACTGGGGATCATGAGAATTTCAGCCATGTATTTATTAATTGCAAGCCAACTGGAGTTGATTGCATTAAATTCCAGTTGCTTATCCATATGTACAGTAACTGGTTGCTATTGGGGTTTGGTTTGCTAGTTTGGCGGGTGTGCAGTGTTGTGGTCAGGTGCTTCTGAGAGTGTGGAAAGAATTCCTGGGCATGTCTTGGAAATGTTTTAACCATCCTCTTCCTCTCATTACTCACCGACATTTCAAAATATATCACGTGTGGATTTGAAAGATGAACTGAAGAAGGAGAAGGATTGCCATAGAAAAGAGTGGCATGCATTGAGGGAAAAAAGCACTGATGGAAAACCAATGTTTCTGATCAAGCAAATCACGATAGAATCTGGTCATCTTTAGAATCTATCTTTTCTATAAATATGTGTCAGGAAAGGATGCTTTGCTTTGTTTCCTGTCACATGAAAACCTAAACTAGCACAAAAATAACAGAAATTAAATTTTGTCTTGATTTGTTTTAGAATGTGGTGTGCAAATCTCTCCAGTGTGATGAAACACATTATTTAAGAGGCTCCAGATGCTGCAAGAAGTGTGAACCAGGTAACAGCGCACAAACACACACACATACACACAGGGATCAAAGTAAAACACAGAAAGCAGAGTGAATATATTGCATATCTGGTTTACTCAATGGAAGCTGCATAAAATAGATTTCCATTCACAAAGATCTGACATCAAAAGAGGAAGGATGTTTAAAAACAGAACATGTTGGTTTAAAATGGCTCAGACGTGCACATGTGTTTTCACAACCACACGCATACACACACTTTACATTGACATTTGATCCACTAGAAGTACCCACTTATTTAAAAGAGGAAAGGCAGCTCTAATTTGGTCATTTCCTTCTTCTTTTCTCTTCTTCCATTAGGTTTTTAGTGGTTACTGTGATTATGTATGGGTTGTTAACTCCATCTGTCTTTCTTCTTCCCTCTGTCTCTTTCTCTCCCTCATTTTTTTGGGGGGGTTAGGCTTCCGTGTGTTTTCCGACTGCACTGATTCCCAAGCGACTCTATGTGTTAAATGTAATCGTGGTGAATACCAGCCCGGCTGGACTGATAAGACGCGTTGTCTTCAGCAGAAGTTCTGTGACCCAGGTCAGTACCAGCAGCTTGAGCAAGGATTTTGAAATCCTGAAAAACAATTAAAAATGTTTTGCTACTTACTGTATGCCTTAACAATACAATACTCAAGGACTTTATTGCCATTGTGCAAGCACAACAAAATGATTTACATATAAGATTATTGTTTCCAAATATATTGTGGACCCCTGTTTACTTTGATTGAAGAACAAAAACCAAACATCTATTAATGTAAAGCTATCCAGTACAATGGAGGACAGTACATCAATGCCTCAGATTTATACAAGGCTAAGGATTTTTAAGGGTTTAATAAAGAATTGAATTATTGTAGTACTATTGTATTGATTTTGGGCTTCTCTTTTTGTATTCAAAATGTTCTGATCATTGCAGAAAACTTTCCTGTGTATAACTTTGATGAAGTGAACTCTGGAAAGTGTCTCTTGGGCTGAAATTGTGAAAATGAAATTGCACCAATTTGTGTCATTATCAGAATTATCTCTAATTCACTGTGTCAAAGCCAATTCCAAACTCTACATAAGTAGACAGACAGACAGACAGACAGACAGACAGACAGACAGACAGACAGAGACAGATCAGTCTGTGGAGTGGAGCTTTAGATGCAACACACATGATCATTCCTTTCAAGGATTTGGACTTAGCTTTGCACTAAAACACTCTCCTTTTTGACGGCCAGTTAAGGGTTTCATGGAGAGGCCTGAGAATCCTGTGGCAGAGGAGCCGTGTCGCTGCCATTCCGGCCTCCAATGCTATCCCATCAACTGTGAGTACTGTGAGAGGATACCCACCTGCAGTGCTGGATATGGACTGGAGGTGGACCCTGGTGAGACACGCTAACACAAAACACACATACACCCACAATTACTGCAGAGTGCCACTTAGAGTTATACTACAATGTTTGTCATTCATTCCAGAGTCTACTAATGGAAGGAAGACATGTGTTGCATGTAAGAAAGGCTTCTTCTCTGCTGACAACAGTATGGAACAATGCAAGCAATGGACTAAGTAAGTGCACGCACACGCACACGCACACGCACACGCACACGCACACGCACACACACAGAATCTTTTGGTGTTGTGAAGGGAAAATGCAATTGGACAGTAGTTGTCGTCCGCCTCACCACCAGCCAGCTGTTATGAGTAATACGCACACCACTTCCCCTGGAACCCTGGACCAGACACCAGCTTCCAGTGCCGGCCGGATCTGTGATGATGATGATGATGATGATGGAGAGAGGGAGGGAGAATTTAGTTTTTCTCTCCATCTGTTCCTCTTTCTGTCCTTCTTCATTGCAGATCCAACCGTAACGGTTAGCAGGTTGGCTTGTAAAATGTAGATGGAAAGAACAAAAAAAAAAAAAAAAAAGTAGTGTGTCCAGTTATTCAAATATTCCTCTTCACTCTGTGTTTTTGTGATTTCATCTCTTCTAGCTGTAAGGCTGAGGGCAGGAGCGAAACACAGCCAGGCAGCGCTCAGGCTGATGCAGTGTGTGGACCACCTGTCTCTGGTAAGACAGGTAAGACATCAACACATTCACAACAAGTTGACTGTCACCATACAGAGCCAATTTAATGCATATTTAACCACCCAAAATAAAGATACACTTTCCTAGGGCAAATATAATTTCTGCTACTTGGAGGTTTAAAGTTTCCATATTGTAAAAACTGAGCTACCATGACTTTTTTTATTATTATAAAGCAGATCGAGGTGCTATATAAATACTATGAAAGTATCAACATGCTAAATCCACAGATAAATGCACACAGCCCATATTCAGAAAATGTGCCTTTAAACAAACTGTCAGGACTTCTGCACGGTTGTGATATCACAACTATATATACAGTAGGCAGAAGGTGCCTGCTGTTACAGCCATTCCCTGGCTGCAATGATGGTGCAGAGACGCCGAGAGCTGAGACCCGGAAACGCTGACCAATCAGAGCAGACTGGGCTTTTTTATTCAGAAGGGAGGCTTAAAGAGACAGAGGGTGAATACAGGTATATTTAGACAGACAATATGAGAAAATTAATTTGTTTTTTTTTAAAACATTAAATTATGGAAACATGTTTTAGTAGAAACACAAAATACAAATGTGGACCTGAAAATGAGACCTTTAAATGTCACAGTAAATGTAGAGGAAAAATAGAAAATATATTTATAAGATTTTGTATCTTTCATGTCAGTTTATGACTGACAGTAGATGTAGGGTAGAAAAGCAAGCTCTGATCTCCTCTTTTCTTGCAGGTGCAGCACCCTCCTGGGTTATAGTTTCAGTGCTGTCAGTCATCACTGTTCTGTGTCTCCTCATCCTGCTGCTCTTCTGCTACAAGGACAAACTGAAATTACTCTCTGGTAGGTTACAGTCATATTCATCTTGAAGTTCTCCTCTAGCTATGATGTTTCATTATTGTTCTTTACACAAGTTTATGATTTCAAAGTGTCATACAATAGACACTGGTCCAAAACAGACATGCACTGTTAAACTATTCTTACACCTGATCACATTAAAAATACACTGTAGTATACAAACTAAATATTTTCTTTTGATTTTACTTGCTGTTTGAAATTAGACCCAAAATTATCATTCAGTGATTACCAGCCTCTTTGCAGAACATCTTCAACAGAAATATTCAGATTTCTGCTTCTGCATTTTATTCAGTATTAAGGTACAGTATGTTGTTTCTTTGTCTAGTAAATCTGCGATCCTGTGTCCAGAATCTGAAGAGGACTAGGATACAACAGGTAAAGTGGAATTTTAGTGAAAAAGCTATGGATATACACAAGTTATTGCAAATGATCCCACCTACTTATAAGATTGAATATGAAATATATAATCAAATGAAACAATTAGGAACAAGTACATCTCTTATGTCTATTATATAATTTCCTACTATTCATGCACAAAATAAGTTATTTACAATGCTCCTGTCTTTGTTTCTGTTATTCTAGGAGACATTGGACCCTCTTTACCACAGTGGAACAGGAGGAGGCCCCAAATGTATACCATGTGAGACAACCAAACTCAACTGCCAAGCACCCCACAGCCCCGCTG
Source organism: Heterobranchus longifilis (assembly GCA_028570985.1). Classification (NCBI taxonomy): domain Eukaryota; kingdom Metazoa; phylum Chordata; class Actinopteri; order Siluriformes; family Clariidae; genus Heterobranchus; species Heterobranchus longifilis. Next base: position 2,482 of record JAOVVB010128797.1, on the reverse strand, counting down.
ATGAGCTCCCATGCACCTACCCCACCTCTGTTCCAGATGTGAAGGTCTCACTGCCCTTCACAGGGGACATGACAAAGGAAGAAGGCACCAAAGGGAAGACAGGGATGGAGGATCAGAGTGAAGGGTCTGGAGAACCCGAGGAGGTGTCAGAGGAAGAGGAGGTTGTGAGTGCGTCTCCTCTTTTGGCAGGTTCTTGTGTGTGTGTCATTCCCGTCCACGAACCTTTGGAAGTAGGGGAGAATGAGGACTGTAGCCAGGCCGTCAGCCCCGGGACTCCAGGAACCTGCTCATGTGGAGGGCTGGACGGAGAAGAAAGTGGGAAAGAGGAGAAAAGTGAAAGTGTAAGAGCAGACAATGGTGGAGAGAATGGTGATGGAAATCAAGAAAAGATGGTTTTGTCCAAGAGTGAGACAGGTGTTGCATCTCTTGTCTCCCTTTCTCCTCCACTCCTCCACAACTCCTCTGCAGTCCTTCCATCCAGTCCACTTCCTGAACTCTGCCTGCCCTTGTCTCAGGCTCAGGTGAGACCAGAGTTCAAACCTCAGCTGACTGACAGGTCGCTGGTAAAACAGGAGGAATTATACAGACTGGCAAGCACAGACTCCTCCTTAACAGAGAACAGTACGACCTCCGCGATGACCTCGGTCAGCCCCTTGATGACTTCCTCATCGGTTGGAGATCTCTACCTGGACAAACCCCCTGAGGCCTCGAGCCCGGAGCAAGGCCAGGGACTTTCCTGGGGGGACAGCAGAGGAAACAAGCTCTCGTCTGGGGAAGAACTGGAGTGCTCACCTGAGAGCCTCCATAGTCAGCTGGCTGATCAAACTCTTACCTCAGGTAGGTGAGAATGTCAAATTTGACACTTGATCTCCCTTTACATCAAACATGTGAAAATGACACTTGGTCCCCCCTTACATAAAAAAAAAATTACACTTAGTCCCCTTTTACATAAAACATGTGAAAATGATGCATGGTCCTCTCTCACATCAAAAATGCAAAAGTTACACTTGGTCCCCCCTAGCGTCAAAAGTGCAAAAAATACTGTCTCAAAGACACTTAGTCCCCCCTTACATCAAAAATGCAAAAAAGACTACATCAAAAGTAAAATGTTTTGCTTTCTAAAAGTCCAAATTATGATACACAAACATTTTTGACTTATTTTCATAATTTTAACATAGTAAATAAACTAGTACATTTGACTTACTTTCTCAAAATTCACAATATGACTTTGTATAGTGTCTTAAAAAAATCACACTTATGATATACTTTTAATTTTCTTTTTCATTCAAACATTTTTTGTTTGTGATTTATTTATTAGATGTTTCTTATATATTATTATGTAATTTTGACTTGGAAAGTCAGTCACATGCTGGAAAGTCAATCTAATAGTTCTGATTTAGTGTCTCATTTAATATTGCATTAGTGTTTTTGTTTCTATTATTACTGAACTTTTCATCCATTTTTTTTCCATGGAGGAAAAGGACTTCCATAGATTCCCAGAAAGTCAAGTTTTTTTTTCTTTTAGCTCTCCTGGGGCAATACAAATATGCTATAGAGCTGGATATTGTTTGCTATGACCACTCAACAATATCAATGAAAACTGAATGCACAGTGGTTGTGTGTGCTCTGGAGATAATGGCTCATTACAAAGACTGTGGGACCACAGTTGTGTTTGCCAGGCAGATTCTGTGTTCTTTATTTGTGTAGGCAGTCACCACTGTATTACCACAGGGTCATACCCATAAATGATTTGATATAGTACATAGCAGCATTCTGTTTCCGCAGAATAGGTGGGACTGGCGACCAAGAACAACAGAATGAAATTCATGTTGGTTTTAATGGAAAGTTTTACTGTCACATGATTGAACTTGTATTGTTCCCACAGAGACCTTTACACATTGCCAAAGAGAAAAATCTCCGGGAAACATGTTTATGTATTGTGTCTCAGACACCGAGTGGTTGGTTAGTTATAAAAGCAGTATTATCAGAAAAGTCTGATCAGGACAGTGGTTAGCTCAAACTGGGGTATTGTTTGGTGAACATGATGAATGAACACAACTAATAACAGAGGATTGGTTTCAGCATAAGAATAAGAAGTGTGTGTGATGTGTGATTTCCAAGAAATATGTTTTATTAAAGCCAGTATTGATAGTTGGACCCCGAACTTTGGCGGACCACACAGAAAGCAGGAATAAGATATGTGAGTGTTTGATGAGCTTGTGAACCACCAGAACCACACATTAACATCAAGTGTGTGTGTGCGTGTGCATGCGTGTGTGCGTGTGTGTGCACGTGCATGTGTCAGTGTGAACTATGCCATCGACAAAGCTCCTGTTTACCCAGAGTTCCATGGGGTTGCGCAAAGTGACCACAGCTTTAATTGAAGCAAGATGTGCGCAGCTTGAGTAATACTTTTATAACTCTGCCCACCCAACAAAAACACACACGCACACGCACACGCACACACACACACACACACACA
>JAOVVB010128786.1:0-12328 GCA_028570985.1 Heterobranchus longifilis | reverse complement strand
AGCATTAGTAATATCAGCAGTAGTAATATTAGCAGTAGTAATATCAGCAGTAGTAATATTAGCATTAGTAATATCAGCAGTAGTAATATTAGCAGCAGTAATCCACGGCGGTAGGTGCAGCAGCGCTCGAGGCTACCACAGTCCACATGGCACCAAATCAAGCAGCACAAAACACGCACATTGTTTCCATCCCCACAAGAAGTCAGCCTTATAATTATCTATGTTTATGATCTATAATTATCTAATGTGAAATCTCAGCTGTCAGTGCTCATGTATGACTTGGCAGTTGCTACAGACAAACTCTGGTGCTATCTGTGTTATTTTCCCCCCAGAAACTGAGCCGACTGTACGACACTCTGCATAGAGCCTACAACAAGATCATGGAGGTGATACTTTCAGGCCGCAGGCTGCTCGGGACGTACTTCAGAGTGGCTTTTTACGGACAGGTGAGGTCCTTTTAACCCCTTAACCCCCAAAGTTAGGTTCAATTTTGACGAGGGGAAAGGGTTAGAAACTGGCATGGCCCTTTTCAAAGAGGTCTCTTGACCTCTGACCTCAAGATATCTGAATGAAAACGAGTTTTATGGGTACCCACAAGTCTCCCCTTTACAGACATGCCCATTTTATGCTAATTCCATGCAGTTTGGCACAAAGTTTTTCTCAGTTTTTTCTCATTCAGTACAAATGGGTTATTCTCACCTAATCTAAAATGGTGTATTTGAATATTTCTGCAGACTGGGGTCCATAAACAGTCTTGAATTACATAAATCTGGTATTAGTGGAAAGATGAGACTCTTGTGGATTCAATGAGCCCAATTGTATGGTGTTTATCGCCATAGTAACCATTTCATTGTAGCAAGACCATTTTTTGAAACTTGACCACACTGTATAAAATGTTGTGACCTCTAGGATAATCACAGCCTCATAAAACTTCACAAACATAAACTACAGACCTATAGGACATTCAGAGGATGTATAGCGTTTCTATGTATATTCACAATAAGGGAGTTTCTGAGCAATTTCCAGAACAGAAGTGCTCGCCATCCAATTGCCAAAAAAAATGCAATTCTTGCATAAATCTCCAAAATGTCAAACATTTTTTTATACTAAACCACAGCATGGATTTTTCTATGGTTTTCCTCAAGATCCTGGTATTTTAGAGGGATTTTTGACAATGTAGCAACATCATCACACAGAAACCTACAGTTTTTAGTAGGACTTGTTGGGAAAAACAGCATTTTGACACTAAAACATACGTATTTCGACCGAAATGTGAATGTTTGGATTTGAATACATAAGGAACATTACTGGAAAGCTACCGAATGATATAAAAACCTTAAAAAAAATAAAAAAAATAAAAAAGATGCTCTTTGAAGTTGATTTGTATTGAAAACACAGAAGAAAAACGTTAATTTTAAGACTCATTACTCAACTAAATGCAGTGTTTTAATGCATGTTTTTTCCAGCACACTTTAGATGGACTTATGGAGTGAACATGTGTATTTTGTGCAGGGCTTCTTTGAGGAGGAGGACGGGAAGGAGTACATTTACAAAGAGCCCAAACTCACTGGCCTGTCCGAAATCTCTCAGCGGCTGCTGACGCTCTATGGGGAAAAGTTCGGGCCGGAAAACGTGAAGATAATTCAGGACTCAAACAAGGTGCAGTCGATAAATGGAGGACGGAAAAGAGATGCGGGAGATGTTTGGAATAAATGGTCTTGATGTGAGTGATTGGTTGAAATGCAGTCAGAAATGAAAATACGTCATTTGGCTTTGCAGCCCCACTCTTGTGTTTATTTAGAAAATATAACTTGTCCAACATAATGTGGGAAATGTTCAGTTTCGTCTCCATGGAGTCATTGTGAAATCTCCGTTGACAAGTTGAAAATTGATTTCTTTTTAGTCTGTTTTAGTGAGTCAGTGGCGGTTGATGAGGCAGCATGCCTTGTAGTCGAGTGTTTGATGAAGACAGATGTTTCATCACCATGGTGATATTAGAAAAGTAAAGGTTGCTTTTGGATGACACGTACATTTGGACTCTGACTTGTTGTGCTTTGCAATTCTATTTTATTAAGGCGAGACTCTACAGGCAAAACATAATTTTTTCAATTTTGAGCTATTTTGCTTCCATAACATTTCCTACATTTTGTCTATTTGCGTGTGTAGATTTCTCCTAAATTCACCAAAAGTTAGCATAATGCCTCATTTGCATATTTAAACATACAATTTCAGTGAACTATAAAAAAAAATGTCCTTAATATAAGTCAATCAACTGGGAACGTTTCATGGTGATATCTATTAGTTAAACTTTTTAACCCTATTCACCTGTAGTGTCTTCAAAATGTATGGAATTTTACAATCCAAAATTAGTTTTTTTTCTCAAATTCTGAGCCAGAAATTTCCACTTCAGTAGCACTTACATACACCAAACTTTCCAGTTGCACTCCTTTCTGTATTCTGAAGGTTTTTACAACATTTCTGTCAGACAACTCATGTTTGAAATCTTTAACGCAGCAGCGGCAACAGCAAAACATTGTTACACGTCAGAGTTTGGCATCTGGACTCATCACTCCCTGCAGATAATTACATGAGATATTAGGGAGCGATGATTAAACATATATTACACCACAGTGGTGGTGAGGCTGAAAAAGCAGTAGCAGTGCAGACAGCAAAGCCAGAGAGACTCAGAGTTGACTGCCAGAACTGTATTTTTTTTTATGGCAGTTGTCAGTATTTTCTGATTTATTGCTTTCCCACAGGTAAACCCCAAAGACCTGGACCCCAAGTTCGCCTACGTCCAGGTGACATTCGTCAAAGCGTACTTTGAGGAGAAGGAGGCACCGGAGAAGAAGACTGACTTTGAGAAGTGCCACAACATCAACCGCTTTGTGTTCGAGACGCCGTACACGCTGTCGGGCAAAAAACACGGCGGGGTGGACGAGCAGTGCAAGAGGAGGAGCGTGCTCACAAGTATGCGAAAACACTCACAGACGCTTTGCTTTTCTGCGTCATCTTTTAAAACGCACCGTGTTTAACGTGGAAAAAAAGACACAGCGTCTCATATCAGAAACTACACCACACACTGAAAAATTCAAATTCAGCTCTCAAAGAGAACAAATACATGCAGATACATGGTTTTGAAAGGAAAATATTGAAATTCTTAGAATTATGACATTTTCTAAGAATTTCCCCTTAAAGTTAAGACTAGATCCTGGTAAAGATAAAAGTTCACACCTTGCAGAGCAGGATTTATTCAACACAAATGTTCACTACATAAAATAATCTTCATAATTACATCTTAATAGAGACTAAATAGTCTAAGTATTGTAGGGTTTTTTGCATATTACCTTTGTTGTTTTTTTTGTTTTTTTTGCTAAGCTGCTGTAGCTTGTGTGAAATTTCCCACTGAGATTAATAAAGGATCCATCTATCTATCCATCTCAGCCAGGACTCCTTTGCTAGATTTTTATAGGCTAAGTTATGAGCTCTCTGAGAGTAATCTCAGAACATTTGTGAATACAGCCCCTGATATTTAGTCATCCCTGCCTCCATTATCCTTTATTTGTTCTTGCAGTTTGTTATATTTGCATGCATGAGTCAACCAGGTTTGCCTGCTCTCTTATGCCCAGCGGCCCACACCTTTCCCTACGTGAAGAAGCGTGTGGAGGTGGTGGGGGAGAAGCACGTGGAGCTGAAGCCCGTGGAAGTGGCCATAGACGAGATGAAGGCGCGGACAGCAGAGCTGACCAAACTCTGCTCCAGCCAGGAGGTGGACATGATCCAACTGCAGCTCAAGCTGCAGGGCTGCGTCTCCGTGCAGGTAAAGGCCTCAGGCACAAGTGAAAAATCAAATAGATTTATAAAAAATAACTGCTGCGTGGCACATCACTCACTTTTATAACAGTTTACCGGCCACTTTAAGGTACACCTCTTCAACGTTGCAAATTTTTTATTTTTTATTTTTTTCTGCAAGTTAGACAGTTGAAACTTTTGATCTGCTCGTCCCTCTCCTTCACACCTGTCTCATAAAATAGATGTGCGAAGTATTCTTCAGAAATAGTTAGTTAAGTAAGTATAATTAGCTAAAAGTAATGCATAAACAGCTGAAATAGTTACATAAAAGTAATGCATAAACAGCTGAAATAGTTACATTAAAGTAATGCATAAACAGCTGAAATAGTTACATAAAAGTAATGCATAAACAGCTGAAATAGTGACGTAAAAGTAATGCATAAACAGCTGAAATAGTTACATTAAAGTAATGCATAAACAGCTGAAATAGTTACATTAAAGTAATGCATAAACAGCTGAAATAGTTACGTTAAAGTAATCCATAAACAGCTGAAATTGTTTGCAAAAAGTTATGCATAAATGGTTGAAACTGACCACACCAACCTAAATATTGACAGTTCAATTGTATGAAAAAAAATAACAATCTCAGCTTTTATATAATAAATGGTTTTGTAGGCTACATTTGAAATATTGTGAATTGATGAAGGTGTGCGAGCTCATCTGACAGGGTTGTTGGAGTTCCTCAGACCAAAACGTTTGGAACCACTGCAACAGAGCACCTTTGGGATGTGGTGGAACTGTGGTGGAGAATTGCATCATGGATGTGCAGCTGACAAATCTGCATGATGCTATCATGTCAGTATGGGCTCTGAGTCAGTCTCTGAGGAATGTTTACAGCCGCTTGATGAATCTATGCCACAAAGAAATAAGGCAGTTCTGAAGCCAAAAGTGTGTCCAACTCGGTACTAGCAATGTATTTGTATTTGCCAAATTTGACTAGACTTCAAGAAGAACTATTGTTATTGTGCAAAACTGAGCTGGGGCCAGTATTGGAGTGCCATGAGAAAGCACAAATGATAGGTGCTGATTGTTACGTGTGTGCCCTGATCAAAGGAATGCTTAACACTTTCAGGCATGTTTTGCTGCAGGTGAATGCAGGACCCATGGCCTATGCCAGAGCATTCTTAGATGACAGTAAATCCAACTCGTCTGGCAACAAGAAAGTAAAAGACCTCAAGGACATTTTCAGGTATGCATTGTCCCTATGATTCAATGACTAAGCTGCTTATTGATTCTCATTGTAATATTTCTGGGCATTTGCTGTGTTGTTCCTTCTTCCTCAATTCCAGTTAACAACTCTTTATCACTTTGTATTTATACTATGAAACTGCAAGTGGTTTGATAAGTAGTCATTTATCACTTTTTATTTATACTGTGAAACTGCAAGTGGTTTTGCAAGTACTCATTTAAGCTTGTTATTAAGTTTGTCATTTTATTTCTGATAATTGCAGGCGTTTTGTCCAGGCTTGCAGTATGGCTCTGGACATAAACGAGCGTCTGATCAAAGAGGACCAGTTTGAGTACCATGAGGGCCTGAAGGGCAACTTTAAAGACATGGTAAAGGAGCTATCTGACATCATCCACGAGCAGGTAATCTCACTTTTCTGTAAAACTCTGAAAAGGGCCTGGAAGCATATCTACTCTTCCACCTCATTAAGAAATTATTCATCTGGCACACTGCAGTTTGAAAGCAGAACTTCTCAGCCACGGTGTTGACTTCTCATTTCACTCATCATAGCAACTAAAAAAAACACCACATAGACATGGTTAAAAACTTGTCAGTCTAAGTTAATTGCACTGCAGTTTATTTTTGCGAATAGCTTCCAGTGCAAATGATCAGAACAGAAAAAGCAACAAGTGGTAAACTTGAGTGATCCACTTTTATCGGCACGAAACATTACTGGCACAGAAAGAGCCATTATCTCCGCATTAACCCTGCTGTATCTAGAAGTTTCCAATAGTGGTCAGCAGCCACTATAATGTAGTTGCGGCTGTCTGAAATAGAAGAACTCACTCTTGATTCTTAATGTTTGCTCATGGTGAGACTTGGAATGAGTCATAATGAGTTGCAATCGGAAGCCGTGTTAGTCCAGGAGTAATTGAAAACTGAATTTCCTCTTGGAACATTTCCTGCAAAAATGACTGATGATGACAGGCACTCATGCTCCTATTCCTCGTCAGCAAAATTAAGCTGATTGTCCCGATAGGGAGTTGTGTTGCAATCATTTTACAGGGAAGAAATACTCACTGTTGCTCATCAACACTGTGTACTTTGTCCTCTTCCCACCAGTGGAATGGGTCATGGTTGTTTTTCAGCAGTGTTATTGTTCCTGCTGACTTTTGATATGAGCTGCTCTGACTTTACCAAACTAACTGCTACTACTAACTGCCTTTTTCTCTCCAACGTGCTGGCCTTTAGCTTTAAGGAAAAACAGGTAATGTGATCAAGAAATGTGCTAAAGTAATAATCTCGAAGATTTTCATTTAAATAAATGTCTAAATCTATCACCGAATGAGTTAACGCAATGACGACTGAGCCTATGGCCCACCGATGAAAGCCCTTGAATTTGCAGTGTTAAGAACTAGGTGTCTGTGGCGACATTCCCGGGAAAAATCAATCCAAGGCGACACTGTTTGGACGGGAAGGGAGATCCAAAAACACAACTGCAATTACCGCTTATCGCCATAGGTGCCACCAAAAGAGAAGGAAACGGAGATCTTCGAGATTGTGACTTCAAAGCTTTGTTTGTCTTTTTGTCCTTTCCATTAATTATGACTTTGCACCTTATCATTGTAGTGTTAAATGCAAAGGTAATCGAAATACATTCATCCGGATTAAAAAAACAAAACAGCAATGAGCAACAAAGAGAGACTTACAAACAACAAAGAGCAGAGTGTTCTCATTGACTATTTGTAGTAATTCCTACTAAAAGTAATACACTGTAATTCATAGATAACCCATGTAATTGTGAGCCAGGAGGCCCAGCTTATTACGTGCCATATTGACGGGGTTTTCTTTAGACAGCGACCTCTAGTGGACGTAGTAATTATGACAAGGAAGCGAGGCGACGTAATGCAAAGACGGGAAGGTCCAACAAACGAAGGACTTTCACCCAGGGACCAGTGTTTGTGTCCCGTTTCAAACTCAAGTTACTGTAAATAAACTTCCGTTCAAAGATATGTGATGTGCTACGTCACCACTTAACTGCATCCAGTAGGTTTTTTTTTTGTAACATCTTTGTTTATAACACGGAAGTAGGGATTTTAACCTGAACCCTGTTGTGTTTTCCGAACCATACCAAGTAGTTTTGTTGCCTAAACCTAACTAAGTGGTCCCGTTTCACGACGTTAACCACATGTTTAAAACAGCGACCGCGCGATAGAACGGCGGTCATATTTCGTACAATATCATACGAATGCATTGTCGAACAAGTGAGAATAAAAGAGAATGAATCAGGAAAATTTTAAATAAAATAAAATGCATTCAAATGGAAAGATCTCAACAAAGCATTCAGAGGATGAATGTGTATTTGGCCGTCGTTGAATCCTCCGACACATGGAAAAGCTTTTTTGCATTGCAGATTGCGACCAACACTGGTTCACACAGATGGTGTTGAAAACAATGCAAATGAGAGACGCCATTAATCAAATGATGTTTACACACACGGTAGTGTTGTAAACATGTACACATTTTAAAAACTACATCCTGGTAATAGATCTATTGTACTCTTATTCCTAAACAAACCAGGATGATGGCAAATAAACATCCTGGTTTCTGCCATCCATCACTTCCTCATGTCAAGTCATGCAGTTGTGGTTGTAATAACAAAACATGTCTCCTGTCCTCGAGGCAGGAAAGAAGTCAGTGTTTTGTGTGGGTCGATCAGATGTAGAATGTATTGATCTGTTTAAATCAGCGGCAGATTAATTTCATGCTGTCCCACCATTAACTGTATCAACTGCTGATAGAGAAACAGGATGTAGAAATAGCAGAAACGACACTAGAAGCTGATGACGGCTAATGATTCAACAGTTGAATCATATATTCAAGAACAGGTAACCAAGTAAAAACTGGTTTAGCAGGGCCTGGCAGGCTTTTGAAGCTCAGACACTGTACGGTTGAAGGTCTATTTCAAAAGACTAAAAGATCAAAAGAATTAAGTGAAACAACATGCAAAGAAAGAATGTGTGCAAACCATTCAGACATAAGGGAAATGCTGAAGAGTTTTGGAAAAATAAATACCATGTGTTGCCAGGTTTTTTTAAAAAACTTGATACTTGAATCGCTTTGTTTTATGTATTTCATTGTACAAACAACACACTTTTTCACTCTTCACTTCTGTCACTTACTGTGCATTCAACTTCTATATGTTGAGCAACATCTCATAGTCAGGAGAGGCAAACTAGCCAAATGCTTGGGGTCCCCCAAAAATGGCCACACTTATTGGCACGTTTTGCAATGACAACTACAAACCCCCTTAAACCTCCCATAAAGGCACGATACAGAAACTCCAGCTGTTTCAGAATATGAGAGTGTGTTACAGCGTTGTCTAGCTACAAGGGCCCCACTTAGGTTTTTTGTGGGCAGCGGCAGGGCACTGTATAGTGGCTTTATGGGAAGTTTAAGGTGGTTTACAGTAGCCGATATGAATGGCCATCTGGGGGCCTGGGGGCCCCCCAGAGTCCAGGACCACCACTGTTCTATCAGCCTGTGCAATTCAATGTGAGTGGGCAGAAATACAGCTGACGAGTGTGTGTGTGTGTGTGACCTCTGTCTTTATGTGTGAACTCTCTGTGTTTTGCTTTGACCCCAGATCTACCAGGAGGATTTGATGCGCTCGCTGTTACAAAACTCCCTCCATGTGTTTCGTGCCATCAGCGGGACGTCCACCAACCTGGGCTGATCTCTGTCCCGTGGCCTCCCTTTCCGCCTCCACCTGCCCTCATGTATATCCCCTCATATCTCCCTTAAAGGGATAGTTTGGATTTTTTGAAGTGGGGCTGTATGAGGTACTTATAGTATGTCAGTGTATTACGGACGGTAGATGGCGTCCCGGTACAGAAGCTAAGCAATGTAGTGCTGTGGATGGGGTCAGCAGATAAATGTATTTTAGACACCTAAAGAAAGGCCTAAAAAAAATCACGTAATACACTGATTATGGATAAGTACCTCATACAACCTCGCTTCAGAAAATCCAAACTATCCCTTTAAGGACCTGAACTGGATGAGGGCGGCTCTCAGTTTCACGTCTGCCCAGCTACGCTTGCCAAAACACCCCCTGGTGACGACGCCACTGGGCTCATCTTCAGCACCTCTGCTCGTGCGGTAGACGCTCGGGGTGAAAGATCGCAGCAGTTGGATGTAATATTCAAACCACAGCAGCAGTATTTTTTCGGAGAATGTATCGCAGCGACACCAACTAAATGTCAGCATGTCAGGTTTTGGTGTAACGCTGACTCATGCTAGGTTGCACTTTTTTTTCTGCCTTTGCGATAAACTGCAGGATTGACTGCCGTTTCTCTCGAGGGAGATACTGTACTAAAGCAATTCCCCCGTCCTCTCTCTCTGCAATGTTGCCCTTTAGATCTATGCAGGACACCACTCCCTTCCAGAATTCATTTTTTTTACTACATGAGTCAACTTTTAGAAGACAGTAGCATGTTTTCATAACTGTACCACGGTGTTTTGTCATCGGACCAGCAGCGTGCGCAATATCCCAACTCTACCAGTTCTGTTGTTGAAGCACCCAAACTGAAAGTGTTGTGCCAGCAGCGCATTCCCAGCCAGGTTATCAGATTGTGATAAACAGATAAGTGACATCTAAAGAGCAGCTTATAGTGAGCGCCAGGCCAAAGTTACTGTTTGTTTAATGACAACTGCCTTCTCAGTGTGTTCCTCAGGGTTGTATTAAAGCTGCTCTCAAGAAGGGTTGGCTTTAAAAGTAGCTCAGTAGGTTGTTTGCATTTGACGTCACATGGTTCGATTTCCAGATGGAGGCCAGACTACCAACACTGCACAAATGCTTTTGATTTGCATTGTTTACAGCTGTTTCAATCCATCAAAGGGCTATTTTTGAGTCCTGGAAATAGTAGTACATAAAGAGGAGAAGTTAAAAAAAAGAAAGAAATGTAATTAAAAAAACTCAGAAAAATGGCAGAAGATATGGCTCAAAAACCTCCATCTTCCATCTGTAGGAGTGGAGTCAACTAACAACCAATGTTAAGCTTAAACATTAGTATTGCCATGCATTTACAATGTGCCGTGACAACTTCCCCGTGTTTTTAAGCCACACTGTTTTTAAGGAACACAACATGTTCCAGTTTTCTGATGAGACCTGCTGCCTGCAGGTGCATCCAACCCTGTTATGTCGTCACTTCCCTCTGTTTCCATTCACACAGTATACAGATTCCTCACTGCCTGCCCTCCGTCTGAATTGCGCGCATCATAATCGAACGTGATTGCAAACCGCCTATAAACAATCTTTTAACAATGCTCTATGTATTAGAGAGGTAATAAATAATGTCACAGCAGAAAGGATTACGATCACAAATTCTATCAGAGCTTTAGAACAATCATCGAAACTGTATTTTATGGCCCGTAGAAATTGGAAGTCGGAAAGAGGACACACTGATCAAAGCCGTGTGATAATATTTACTTCGGTACAGAGAGTAAAGGGTTCCTCACGTCTGGGTTAAGATCCAGTGCCTTTGTGCTTTGCCTTCTGAAAAGACTCCCTTATCTCAAGTAATTATCACATGCTGGTTATTTACAGTATTTCACAAGTGCTACACTGTAATTAGCAGATAGATGAATAATATTTAAGCAAATGTACATAATTTGTTGCCATGCTGTAAAGTGAATTCTGTACCCATGTATGTTTGTATGTATGTATTTATATTTGTAACATTTTGGACTCTTGTTCAGTCCAAATCTGTCCTAGCAGAGAGATTTCTTTTTTTTTTTTTTTCTTTTTTTTTTTATTGCATTATATACTGAAGTGCAGCTGCTTGTCAAACTTACTTTGTAAAGCCATTTTCCAATAAAACCAGAAAGAAACTATGGAGACTGACAGTTTGTTTCTTGACCTTGTAGACATGTAGATAACAAAACAAGGTCCATTATTGTTCTAAATATCTACCTTGCTTTGATATCTGGACAGATGAAGGCGGTGCGATATGATCAAAAGCTCCACAACAGCTTCTTCAAAACCTTTAATCTGCTGTAACAGTCTCCGCTCTTCTGCTTTCAGGCATTCCACAAGGCTGCAGGGATTTCCTCCCATTCAGCCACAAGAAGTGCGCAGTTAGGAGGCAAGTAGGTATGTATGAAAAACACTGAGTTGCATTATGGGAAGTGTAGGATCCAGCGTTTTTGAACCAAACTATAGGAGTAAAAGTCAGGACATCTTGGCCTCTGCTGCATCGATTGTGACCATTTCACCCCCAACTTTCTGACTAACTTTATACAAAATTGCTGGAGTACCCCTTAAAAGTTATTTAGGAAACAGCCACGGGACGATGTAGTGATTTAGGGGCCCCAGGCAAACGTCACCCTGCTTTACTTTTCACTTGGTATTGGCAGAAGTAGAAGTACTCCATTTCTTAACACACAGTAAAAGTCCTGCATTCAAATATTTACTTAAAGTGAAGATTGAAAGAGCAGCATTATCAGCACAATGTAGCTTTCAATTCTAATATAATGCTGGATAGTTTGCATTGTATTTTAATTCTTGTATTTTGTGAGTAAAGTCTGAATCTACAGTGTCACATTTCTGTCAGGTAAATGTAGTACTACAATGTTTTCCTCTGAAGAAAAACTACACAGTAAGTAAGTAGTATACAGTTGAGAGTTGCATATTTTAAGTGCTTTGGGGGCCTTCTGTAAGTTATGCCCCCCTCCATATTTATTACATGTGCATTTGTGCAATTTTTTTTTCATCAAGTTGTACTAAATAAACACACAAAACATATTGATCCAAAAGATTTGTAAATGTGGAAACATCAACAAAATATGTCTTAACACTCATTACATTTTTTTAGTTTTAGAGTGCAAAGGCATTTTGATATTTTCCTTTGTCACGTGGCCCGTAACGCAATGACGTCGTCATGAGCGTACAACGGGATGATGCTCAAAAAGACGGAAGCCCTAGCGTTCCACTGCAAAATGACTGAATGCTCGAGATATTATCTTTTTTATTTTAGAACGATTCAAACAGGATCATGCAAACAACGATCTCCCACGGAAGGTCTGTTTTCATAGTGTTAAAGACATTTCCACCATAAATTGGTGCATAAAAATGCACCAGAATGCAGGAAATTAAGTGTTTAACACTCACATTTTCCTATGATTTTTTTTCTTACTTTGTCTTTTTTTTGTGTGTGTGTTAGTGTGTGTGTGTTAGTGTGTGTTTGTGTGTGTGTGTGTGTGTGTGTGTGTGTGTGTGTGTGTGTGTGTGTGTGTGTGTGTGTGTGTGTG
>JAOVVB010128776.1:0-12328 GCA_028570985.1 Heterobranchus longifilis | reverse complement strand
ATACACACACACACACACACACACACACACACACACACATATATATATATATATATATATATACACGCGCTCCTCACTATCCTGATCTATATCAAAAGACACGACCTCAAAAATATCCATATAGAGCAAATGTGCTCCTTAACAAATATATATATATATTTTTTTTTAATCATTTAATGTTAATTAAGACTCACATTTGTCATTTACACAGTTGTACTTAAATGATATCCTTAACGTGAACCATACAGTATTTTAAGTATACTTTTCTCTCATTCTTTTTTTTTATTATTCATATAAACCTTGTATACATAGAATGCAATTTCATATATATAGAGTGCATTCATTTCTAAAGTCAATTATTATACATTTTCTAGTTAGTCATCATCATAGTCAATTTTTAATAATATCTATACAGTTGACATGCGATCCTGCTTATAACTACATACAAAGATCTACTCTTGGATATCAAAATTTAAACCCACACTGTAAGTATATCCTCCTGAATATTCAAATCCTTATCCTGAAAGATCAGCTTAGGTGAAATTAATCTACTGCCATACACATGCACACCCACAAAGAACACAAGACAGAATCAACATGCTGTATTAATATAGAAACCCATTTGGCATACTGGTATACTGTATACTCATCTTAACGTAAATAAAGGGTTTAAATATTTTAAGTGTTATCTTAATGTCTCTTCTTGTGAATATATACTGTAGGTTATAGTAATACATTATCTCCAAACAACTTTCTAACACCACGATTAAAATGCTGTTTGTGAGCTTCATGATTGAGACGGGGGATTTAAAGATATTAAAAACACTCCATTGCATAAAGTTTCCTGAGAGTCTGGATAAGAACAGATATGCCGATTTGAAGAATGACGGCTTTTTTTTGTTCCTGAACATGTACAGTATTCGTTTCCTAATTTAGCGAACAATAGTCGGTCGATTTATCTTTTTTGGACATGTGATAACACTGTGTGGCTTGTGTTTGATGAGTTTGACAGGCTGTAGGAAAAAAAAAAAAGAACAGCCAGATTAGGCAATGAAACACACAAAGTGTACAAATTGTGTAATCCAAATACACACGCTGTAGGTTTTCAGCACTGATAGCTTTTACTCTCAACACTATTTTCTAGAGTTAGTGGGCCTGGAATGTGGAGGGGCTTAAAATGACATAAAGCAACTCAAATTACGAAACGTTTTCTTGGAAGTCTGCAAAAACGTTTTACTCCCACACAGGGAGGGTGAAATTCTGAACTCTTACAAGCCGAAGCTCAAAAGTCACCATTTGAATACTGTTTTGGGGTTTCCGACAAAAAAGTGTTTCAGACCACATGCCTTACATTCCTTACATCATTTTTTTTTGTTATTATTATTATTTAATGTTAATTGAGGCTCACTTCTGTCATTTACATAGTTGCACCATAAATGAAACTTACCGTGAAACATATTTTTACTTTTCTTTTTTTATTATTTTTTTAAATAAATAGAACGCAGTTTAATATATAGATTGCATTCATTTATAAAGTAATTTATTACGTACTTAAGAAGACACTTAGGAAATTTTCTAGGTCAGTCATCATTGTAAATTTTTTTTTGAATAATGATTTAAATAAATTATTTATTTGTTTGTTTAGTTTATGTAAGCTTATATTCTGATGTACCTTTATTAGCAGCGCTGATAATTAGTAGCAGCGGCAGCAGCACCACACCCAAACAAGGAAACGCGTACAAGCACCCTCACACACACACACACATACAAAACAGGTTAAGCTGTTAACTCCTAAAAATAACCATGCACAAACGTCTATTTTCTGAGACAAGACATAGGCCTCAGTGAATGTGATATGATCTGCAGGTTACTTCACTTTTATGCAAATTCAGACAATATTTAACAGAGCTGTGAACCACAGGAAGACTGTGCACTCAAAGCACTAATGTTTATTACTGTCTATTTTGTGACAAGCATGTTCTGATGCATTAAAAACTACTAAAAGCGTTTAATAAACATTGAAATGCTGTGCAACATGTGCCTTTTGTCACGCCAATGCAGAATTCATTTTTCATGCCGATTTTCTCCTCCACACTCCAGACTATTAGGTCAGTCATTCATGCGAAAGGAGAGAATTTCATGAAGAAGCATTTTCTGCAAAAGTTCCGCATGAATTCACAGATTTCAGACCTTTTACAGCATGCAAGTTTGCATAAATAATTTCTACAGTCGATTTAATGAATAAAATCATCCAAAATAAAAAAATTTAATTACATTAGTGAGTAAAATTGCAACGCTCTAATAAACTGAAAGAAATGAGAAACAGCACACCACACAGAATATTGAGAAACAGTTTTTACATCACAGATAAAAATCAAATAAAATATAATACAAGACTGTAAATCTTCATGACAAACTAAAACAAAATTGTTCCCTTTCATCCAACTACAAACGTACAGTATGTCTGGAGATGATCAAATAGTGACAGGAACCAGATCAGGTATTAATTATATCAACAGAATCTGCATAAATCTCTGAATTGTTTGAGTGATCAGGCTTTACAAACTCTAACAGATATAAGAGATGTTTTAATCATTCAAACAACCAGGTACAGTAACAGTCTGGATGATCCACTTTTAGAGAAAGGTAAGCTAACAATGCTGATGAAGATAAAACACTGGAGCTTTTTTCTGTGCTTAAAATGTTAGAATTTGGCTTCCAAGGAGTTGAAAGTGATGTGCAGGTCTCAACGTGTCTAAGGCACGTTTGAACCCAAATGTACAGACACAAAGTTTTCCAAATGTGTCTTATTTATATACATCAACTTTGTAGCACGTGTGTAATCAGAGCATGCTCGTTCAAGCGCAATATGTTTTTTGTTAAACAACCACAACAATTTTTAATGAATTAATCCAACAATTAAAAATCTTCAGATGTCAAAGTGATCACAGACAGCCTTCTCATTCTCTTCGTTCCGCCTGACTCGTTCTGCTTGATGGTGTACATTTCAAAACCTTGCAACTTGCAAAACTACAACAAGCATCCAATGCAAGTCAGAAACACATTCTTATTTAAAGGCCATGTGCCAGGTTGTGTGCTTAACATTCTTCAACTTTGTGTGTGTAAGCAATAATTGTCTAGATGAAAATAACTAGTAATAACAGGAGAGTGTTTCAGATTCCAACACACAACACGCCCAGAGATTATCATTTTTATCCACTCATACACCTGCTGCACTCAGTATAGTTTTATGCTAATAAAGATGTTTAAACTGCACAACTTTTGAGTAGGAGTGTAGCATGAAAATTGATGCTTTGGATGTTTGAGCAGAGTGTCCAAATGAAGAGGTGAGAGAAGTAAAGAGACTAAAGCACTGCTGCATCACATCACTTAATCCCAGTGCACCATGGTTAGGAGAATGGCATTATAGACAACGTTTAACCAAAGTGAATATAGGTTATCATGTTAATGAAATGAGTTTAAGATCCCAGTGTTAATATCCAAACTTAATATTCACATTGTCAGGGAGAATTTTCTAAATCGCAACATGGACCTGTGCAAATATTTCATTTTAAAAAGGCTACAATTTATTACAGGTAATATGTGTTCATTTCATATCCGTACAGTTAAAATACATTATATAAAAGTTAATATACGCACAGTTGGGAATTTATATAGAGTTTGTCATAATGTCCTTTTTTTTTTCTTCAGGTGCTAAATTAATATTAGCAAACCCCTTCTTAAAAAGATATGTGCCCTTATTTGGTCGTCCCCTGGATAAGTATATTTGAATACAAAATGGTATCTAATAGTTAAATATTACATCCTAAATCAAAATCACAATATGTGTCAAAATAATTGCAATGTGATTTTTTTTTGTCTAATGATGCAGCCCTACTGTATATGAAATAAAAACTAATTAGAAGCTGGCATTTCAGTTAGCATGCCAGTAAGTATTGGCCTTTACTTCAACTCAGTGAAAAGGGAAGTTGTTTTGTTTATCCCTGCTATAAGTTCCACATAAACTAATAATTGAAAAATGTTTTCCACCTGTTGTTTATGTTACTTTGTTTTAATTTGGAGCTCATATTGATAACTCAGGCTGTACTGTTATAAATCCATCAACCCTCAATTCCTCCTGATCTGGGGGAGAAAAAAAAAAGGTTGTCAAGGCTGACCGGCTGACCTTAACCCATAATTGAGACTCTCAGCCTACGGTCAGTGGAGTGAGCCAATCTGTTTCACAGACCCACCTGGAGTAGTGGTTTGGAAATGGGCCGGGGAAGGCAGAGAGAAAAAGAGAGAGAAAAAGACACGGGGGAAGGGAGAGAATGAAATAAGGCTCCTACGCTGAAACTGAAACCCACAAGGGGGTAAACGGCTATAAAGCTCCATTCTGATGTGCCATCTCAATGCTTCATCAAGCACAGACAGGTTTAACTGGTTCTACTTCATACCCAGTGTTGAAAAGGAAAAGTACTAGCAATCACCCATTATTATATAATAATTATTATTGTTATTATTATTGTTGTTGTTGTTGTTAATATTAAAAACAGTAGCAGCAGCAGCAGATATAACGGCAGCTCTGACAGGGGTTCCAGCTTTAATTCAATTTACTTAAGTTTTAAGTTAAGTTTTTTACTTAAGGGATTAAGGGAAGCTCATTTAGGGAAACTAAAGATAGAAAACACTACTGTATATTAAGAATCAAACTTTAAAGCTAACAATAAAACTAACAATCAAAGCAAAATTCTGAAGTCCTTTGACTTGATCTGGGCACTGAAAATAAACAAAATAATAATAAAATTATATAAATTTAATTTAATTATTCATTTATTCCAGGCACTGAAAACAAAGAATTAAACCCTAACCTGTGGAGTTTATATAAAAGAAAGTTTTATGATATTACTATTTTTTTTTTATGTAACATTATTGTAGTAAATATTCCTAGGTTTAGGTTTACTGTTAGATATGTAAAAAAGTAATACATTATTGCATATAAGCAAATATTTAATTATTTAAATTGTGTTGTTCAGGTAAATTGAGGCTGAAATGTAAAAAAAAAATAGATGAAAGAGAGTTGCTTTACACAGAAATGTAAACTGTAATTTTCCTTTCAAATAATATTTATTCACAGGAATAGATTTTTTCCCAGAGATTATCCAGTTTCCTCCTCCATCACAAAACTTAAGTCAGCTCTTGTGTAAGAACCCCTGGACGCTCTTTGCTATTCACTCGATTGATGCAAAACTGTACACATTTGCTTCACAAGTCAACAAATTCAAATCGTGACGTCTTGACCTGATGACTTGAATCTATTTGGGTGTGATGGCCTCACGAAAAAAAAAAAAAAAAATTTACTAAGCAAAAAAGACACGCAGGTCAGTGCGTTAAGTAGCAACACTGTCACTTTTCCCCCCCGCAGAGTGAACACACATGTCCCTGTTCACCCCCTGCTGAAGCATGTCTTGGGTAGGTAAATCTACTGCTGTATGGAAGTCAGGGATGCGCAAAAAACAACGACACAATACTAACAGCGCACGGCAGAAATGGGATGGTGCTTCTCTGAGCTGTCAGAGCTGTAAGA
The DNA here is from genome assembly GCA_028570985.1 of Heterobranchus longifilis. Lineage (NCBI taxonomy): Eukaryota > Metazoa > Chordata > Actinopteri > Siluriformes > Clariidae > Heterobranchus > Heterobranchus longifilis. The sequence continues at coordinate 6,741 of JAOVVB010128776.1, read as the reverse complement.
ACTGCACGGTTACTCTCTAAAAGAGGTCAATGTAGATTCATTTTCCTGATATTACATCACTAAGTGCGAAAGAAAGAAAGAAAGAAAGAAAGAAGGAAAGAAAGAAAGAAGGCAAGAAAGAAAGCAGGAAATTCTTGAAATGTGATGGAAAAACACAAGTAAGAAAATGCACAAGCAAGAAAAGGCGAGAGAGAGATACAAATAAATAAATGAAAAAAAAATGGTAGGGGAAAACACAATGCAGAAAAGTAAAAAGAGAAAGCCAGAAAGCAAGAAATGAGTTGAGAGTAAACATGAGCAGGAAAGAAAAGAAAAAGAAACAAACAAAGAAAATGTGAATGATTAAAAAGAAAAGACTAAAATTAAAAGAGTAGAAATGAAACAGAAAAGCAAGAACAAAGTAAGAAACAAAGAAAGAAACAAAGAAAGAAAGAGGTTAGAAGAAAAATAAAAAATGTGTAAGAAGGCAAAAATCCAAACAAGCATGCAGAAAAGAAAAAAAGAAAGACAAGGGAATAAAGGAAGAAGGGAATGTTAAAAAAAAGGAAAAAATTTGAAAGAAGGCAAAAAAGCAAGAAGCTAAGAAAGAATAAAAGAAAAATTATACAAATGGAATTAAATATAAAGTGGAAAACAGACAAACAAATATACACTTGGGAAAATACCAATACTAAATAAATAAATAAATAAAAAAATAAATAAATAAAAATAATTAAAGTTAAATTTAAATGTAAATGTCCTTGAAAAAGAATACTAATGATTGATACAGACAGCGCTCAGGTGCGTAGTGTCAGTAGTGTGATTAGTGTGATGAAGACCAAACACACTAACAAATCTGTCTCATCTTTATCTTCCTCTCTGGAGGAGCTGAATCATGCCTCCGTGTCGCAGCTAAGTTCTGTTCTCATGGCAGTAATAATAAAGGGAATGCTTTCATACATCAGCATCCATAATGTTAAATCTCAGTGACGCAAGTCAGCGAGTTTCTGCTTCCTTCTGCTCACAAAACCAACTGAATAAAAGAAATCCCTTGCTCCATTAAAAAGCATCCAGGAACTCACAATAGCCACAAAAGAGCCATAGTTACGCAACCCATGAGCAAACACACACCTGTATGATGCGGCGTACTGTAGATACACCATGCAAGTTAATTCTCTATCCATCAAGCTCATGTATAAAAAACAAAACAAAAAAACATTTGTTTAACATTCATATTACATATCACTTTTGATTTCCATAACTGTCACGGAAATATATTAGAATTGCGCAAAGAGCTAATATGCAAACCTGTTCATATATGTACATGTTTTTATTAATTAACATGACCAGACATGAAACCATTGAAAACAAACACGGACATATGTGCCATATTTTCTGGTGAATCTCATTTAGCAACCAAATGATCTCCTGTCGAGCAGAAACACGTCAACAGCGAGGCGGTGTTGAGCAAAGCAAACGCAACCTGACTAACACCTGAAGAAACGCGTCACTCAGATTTAAACGACTTTTCTCCGGGGAGCTGGTGTATTGGGGCTGCAAAAATATATAATATATAACATATATATAAACTTATTATTTTTTTAAAAACATTACACTATTTCTTATATTACAGGTATACAGACATACAAAAGTATCTTCTTGAATTTAGCATTCTGAACAAAATGTAACAATATAAATAAATGTAGTCATCCTTACAATTAGAACGGATCGTCATTTTAAGAGCTCTGATTCTTTAATGGATTAAATTTTTCTTTTTGATACAATGCTAAATAAATATTTTAATAATGCTAACTGAAAATTTGATATTTCTACTTACTGTAGAATAATGCTCCTTAGAAAATAACACAAAAGCGCCTCAAACACTACATAATTTTAAGATACAAATACATAAGTAAGAGATATAACATGACACTAATTGATGCAAAGTTCCTTGGACAATTTTTTTTTTCTTTCGCCAAAGCTACCCATTTTTACTAACTAAACAGAAATCACACTTTTTACCAATTTACAGGTACATCTAAAGGTCAGACGTGTCTACAAAACAACTTCTCGCTTACATTATAGCATCTATAAACATCCTTCCTGGACCAAATTTTCTTTTTCTTTCTCTTGAAGCTATAACAGATTTACAGTTATAACAGTTTTACTCCTAATTGTTAAACAAAAAAAAATAATAATAATAAAAAAAAGCACTGACACTGGAGACTCCTTCCAAAACTACAACAACAGCTGTAGAAGTCAACAAGAATTTTAATGTATGAAAAACAAAATCAAAAAAAAAAATTCTTCATTATTTGTGTTTATTGTCCATGTAGGACGACGGGTTAGACTTTACCCACATTCTAACAGAACTGTGCAACTGATTTAGCCAGCATAATTAAAAAGCACTTTCTTTCAGTTGGTCCTGTCAAGTGGCGCCACAGCAGGCCATCCGATCCGCACGCAACTCGCATATATATATAAAACAGTTTAACTTGATGTGTTATTTTTAATGTGTCTAAATAATTAACTTTTTTTTTTACATTTTTTTTTATCAAATCGCCCAGCACTACATTTAAGGTAACCTGCTGTCCTTATGAACCACGGACCAGGTTTGTTTCGACTTCCTGATCTTATTATACAGGTGAAACTGTGAAACCCTACACTGGCTTGTTTTGAGTTTATACACACACTAGACTTGTTTCACTCACCTCTACTGTAAAGGTTATAGAGGGTGTCCGAAAACACAGCACATACACGTCTGACACACTGACCATGATATCTGAGGAATCAAGATCAGCACTTAAAGCCTTGGAAAACCCTTTTACAAAGGGTTCTAACAAGTTCTAACAAGCCTAGCCTTGAATGTATACCACCCCCATTACCCTCCTGCCCCAACACACACACAAAAAAAAAAAACACAAGCCAATATGTGTTTTGAAAATAGATGAACACAACTGAATCTTAAAATATTCGCAGAGCATGTGGACTTACAAGAAGTAACTATGAACAGTTTCTTGACTGCCGCCCACGTGTTTGTGTTTCTTCCTGCCTTCACGATCCACCATTAAAGATTAAAAGAGCCCGGGCAGGGCTGAAACTGGAGACGAGAGGGTGGGGCTCATAGATGGCCGCCAACCAGGCAGACTACTCAAGTTATTACACATCAAAAACAGGACAAAAAAGGGGTACAAATGGCCTGTTTTTTTTTTTTGTTTGTTTATTTCCAATTTTTACCTAGAATGATCTGAAAATCCTGAACACATCATTCTCTTTTCACTTTTTTGTTGTTTTGTATACGTGTGTGTGTGTCTGTGTGAAGGAAGGTATTATCATCAGGCAAATAAAATTTGCCTGATGAACAAATATATATATAAAATATAATATATATTATTTTACTGGTAAGTATTGGAAAGAAAAGTGTTGGGAAACACGATGGACTCAAAACTGGACTTTCAATTGACTTGCAAAACCAGAGTTTTTATTTGGTATGTATATTTAAACAAAATGGGCCTGGCAGTGACCCGGTCCACCTCCATGTCAGCCTTAACTAGTTGCATTCATTGTAGAGTGTGAACACAGGTGAGAAACAAAAATAACATGAATTCCACATGACGTCCTGAGAGAAAATAAAGATGTTCAATGTGTGCGGTGATAAGGAAACCAACAAACACTGACCAACAACCTGCTGAGTTATAATCAAAGGCAAGTAACCGGAAACCAGTTTTGTTATGCCAACACAAAGGTGATCGGACAAAGTGGACGTTTAAAAACAGGGTCAAAACACAAAATACAAATACAGGTGAGTCCACACGCATTTCTTTTTCTCGGCTATGTTCCTTACATTTACTGGGGGTGATATCAGGCATGTCACATGAGGTGGACAAAAAGACACGCAAATGCAAATGAGGTAGAAGCTGGGCGGGCATGCTTGCGTGCATGCGTGCGTGCGTGTTGGTGAAATGAATGCATTACGTTGCACAAAACATGATTTCACTAGTGCCAAAACATCTACATTTATTTTCCAAAGCTGAAACTTTAAGCTTTAAAAGGAAACCACATTACTGACACATACAATAGATGTACAGTACGTCATGGAATTATCATGTCTATTAATTCGCTCCAGAATTACTTCATTAGTGCTGAAAAGTCTACATTTATTTTCCAATTTTGGAACTTTTTTTAAGCTTTAAAATGAAATAACTTCATTACTGAGACAAGCAATTGATATACAGTAAATGATATAATTATCACACCTATTAATTAGCTCCAAATAGGTATGTAATTATCTAATATGTAATATATATATCCACACACAAGTGTAAAGTTATGCCTGACTGTTCATTCCTTCAAATGGTGTACAGAAAATCATTTTGCTAAATAAAATCTAACTGTCTGAAATGCTTAAATGATTATTTAAAAGAACTGCTCAGAATTCTAGAAAGATTCCACCCTCACAGTGAGGCTCAAACTCGTTTCTATTGATTTCATAAACTGAAAACAACTTGTTAAAAGTCGCAAACATATTGTTGGAATTTCATTCTAGAGAACTTATGAATGGAAACTGTCAATTCCTGTAGGTTTTCTGAGGAGAGGAGATGCTACCTGAGCTAGCTGAAGTTACCTGACAAACACCTGAAAGGTGCTGCGCTGGAGGCATTCACGAGCTCGCGCGCTTGATCAAAGCAAAAACCGCCAGATTGTTTCGAATAAAGTAACGCGCTATCAGAGCTTACCTTTTCTCCAAGGAAACTTTTTAACGTCCGTAAAGCAAGAAAACGGTGAGTTCAATGTTTCATGCTGTCCACCGCGTCCGTCCTTTACAAAGCGACTCCTCTCTCCGTGTCTCTGTCTCGCTCTGTCTCTCTCACTCTCTCTACCTGGCTGACTGGAGGCTCGGATTGAAAACCGGACGAACTGGTTGGACGAGACGTGTTTTCCTTTTCTTTTTGTTTGAAAGAGGCAGGCTACAATTCCGGCGTTTTACATCTTTGGTAATGTAGTTCCTGCTTCTTGAGACGCAACACGTCACCTCATGAAAGCTCCTCCAAAAAAAAAAAAAAAAAACCCGCAGTAAAAGGAACACGGTCACGTGACCGTACAGGTGGGCAGGTAAACACCTGACAGGGTTGCCAGAGCTGTCTCTTTCACAGTGTTGTCTTTTCACTGGAATGGTGACTAAATATTAGGAAATTGTACAAAATTTACAGCAAGATTCTGATGAAGAGAGGATCTAGGGGAACGGGAAGCTCAGTGGTTAAGGCATTGGACTACGGTTTGGATGGTCCCAGGCTTAAACCCTATGACCACCAAGTTGCCACTGTTGGGTCCTTGAGCGAGGCCCTCAACTGCTCAGATGTATAATGAGATAAAAATGGAAGTCACTCTGGATAAGGGCAGAAAAGTTTGTGTTTAAGCCTTGTTTACACTAAGTTGTACAGCCAAATACACCCCCTATTCGGTGAATCACAGATTAGAAATCAAAAAAGTAGATTGGATAAAGATGAGTAAAGTAAAGTTTTGTCTTAAAATGACTGCAGAGCATTAAAATTCACTTATACCACTTAAGCGCTGTTATTTCAGCAAAAGTGAAAATATCAATCAATCCCAGTAAAAATATTCAGTTTAGCTTTTCTAATTATATGATTTTCTATTAGTGCAGGTGTTTGTTTACATTGAGCAAGTAGCGCATTAGTAGCTTATTTTAAAGTAGATTATTAAAACTGACACATAACTGTTCATAACATCGCTTTTACTCAACATTTTGATTTCACTTATGGTGCAGATTAAACTTCAGGCAGATATACAAGTACTGCAAAAGTTTCATTCAGTTCTGTCTAGACAGTTTTGCGTGATGCTGTGTCAAAATCTGGGTGGACAGACGTTCAGAAATACAGACAGAACAAAAAACTTTTTTATTTATATAGATTATCTAACTAAGGCATTGCTTAATGAAGGGAGAATTTATTGCCTTTCAATAACAACACACCTTGAAGTGTTTTATTCTTCTTACATGGCTATCTCAGCATTTTGTTTACTATTAGGATGAATCATTATAAAAAATTATGTATCAATTTTATGCTGCTTTATAGTTGCATTTAAGGTTGTGCAACACAAAGACAAGTTGGTCCTTCGATATCCAGTTAAGAAGATGAAAAAAAAAGGACACACACAAGTGAAAACTCCTTGTTGAGGAAAAGGTGCCCTATTAATCATTACAAAGAGCTGAAACTGGAGACTCCTTGCATATTGTTGGATTTTCAGCCTCTTCCATTGAGGGGATGCCACAGCATACCTTCTAATCCTTACACACCCTGGCACAGGTTTTATTTCCTGGTGCAACCCTCCCATTTTATCCAGGCTTAGGACCGGCACTGCATCCAGTGGCTGGAGATTAGGCACTGGGTGGGAATTGAACCTGCGCCTTCCACATTGCGGGTGAGAAACCTACAACTGAGCCACCAATGCCGTGGTATTTGTCCATCATACCACCAGTATCCTTTGTGGGGTTGGGGTTGGCTAGAGCCTATCCCAGGGAGCTCAGGGCACAAAATACCCAGAATAGACTGCCAATTCATTGCATGGCCCAGGCACACACACTCATGGCCAAGGCACAGGCTCACACACATATCCAGCCTTTTTATACAGGCAATTTGGAATCACCAATGAGTATACATTGCATACATTTCAATTCAATTCAATTCAATTCAATTTTATTTGTATAGCGCTTTTAGCAATTGTCATTGCCGCAAAGCAGCTTTA
>JAOVVB010128766.1:0-12328 GCA_028570985.1 Heterobranchus longifilis | reverse complement strand
CAAATTATGTGCTGGTGCGACCAACTGAGAAAGTTGGTCGCACCAGCGCTACTAGTGGAAAAGTTAGTGTAGAGCCCATGCAGTGACATATTTCCCAGTAAAACTGAATATTTGCGCGGGAATTCAAATCCATTGGACTTCCGAAAAGAGGGCAGGGCTAGAGTTCAGTGCAGTTCAGACTGGAGCTAGTGGCTACTGAGGATTATCAAGCAATGGCTCCACACCAAGCCCCCAGGAAGTGCACCACCCGTTGAAGCAAAAAAGACATGCTGGCAGACTGATGGAGAAAAATCTTGTACTTGTGGTCCATGTTCACTTGGATAAAATAATAACTTCATAACAATAACTTCATCATAATAACTCCATAGGCCTCTGTTGATTTACACAAATATAAGTTTAATTGTCACGGTGGTGTGTGGGGTGGAGGTGGAGGACCCAAGTGCAGAGAGGCAGGAGGCAGGCAGGTTGAAAATAAAGCAAGCTTTTAATGAACAAGCTGATGAAAATCTGAGAAAACAGGCAGAATCCAAAAAATACATCCACTAGAAAAAAACTGAAACACTAGGGAACTAACATGAAGCTAACAGACAAAACTCACAGGGACAGGGACAACACAGTGACATCATCATCAACAACAACAACAACAACAAGGAACCAACAAAGACTGAACTCAAAAACGAGGGATTAAATACAAGCAGTGGTAATCAAGGACAGGTGCACAGGGAAGCACGGGTGAGGGGAATGAAGTGATTAGAAATGAAACCGGGCAGGGAGCTGATTGGGGGAGGAAACACTGGGAGCAAGGCAGGGCAACAATCAGGGTGGGGCAGACAATCACACAGGCAGGAAAAAAATCAACACAGACAGAAGTAAAGCAAGAAATGAGGACAGAACCTACAAAATAAAACAGGAAACAGACTAAACACGACTGAACAGATACAACAAGGAAAACCGGGAAAAACAGAATACACAAAACCAAAACCTCTAGAAAACAACTGAACCCCAAACATGGAAAATATAATACTAAAACCTCAGGGGCACAGAGTCAGACTGTGACGAATCTATTCTGACACTTGATATGTATCCAGTATGCTTGGTATTACTGTATTGTGTATATAATATTATAAAGTCGCAAATTTGCAAGTTTTTTCTCTGAGAATTGCTCCCTTTAGCAGGGTTAGTATTGTTGTTTTTTTACATAAAATGGCCCTACTACACCGTCGTAGAAAACAGCACAGATAGCTTTTTACAATAAAGTTCAGTTCATGCAAAAAAACGATTTCAATAAAGTTTAGTTCATTCAAAAAAACAAGCCAACAGGCAACTCAGATTGACAGCACGTCAGAAAGACAAAAACACAGACACACCGTGATGTGTTTCCAATGAATGCACCAGTCAGTCAGTCAGTCAATCAGCTGATTGTTTTGTTACGATTGCTCTGTCACTGACCACTCTCGACGTCCTGGTCATTCTTGGTGTTGCCTGTGCTTGGCCTGTGAGTTTTTCGAGGGATTAAACTACCTCCACTGAAAACTTTCTACCGCAGTTTACGGAGCTATTCGCCAAACCGACTGTCACCGCTGCCTCTGGTAAGCGCTCTGTTTTTTGACAGCGAGTGACATCACTTATAAGCGACCTGGAGGGACGCAGCAGATGCTGGTCCAATGTAAAACACAGGGATGGGAGGCTGGATTGCTGTGGAGGTTTTCCCAGTCGTTACAGCGTGATGCACAGACTCGAATTCCAGTCTCCCGGGTGAAAATCCTGCGTGTGATTGAGCCAGCTACCCAAAGCGCGTCTTTGTGTCTTTTAAACCTGGGCCACATGTCTCACAATTATGTGCTATATGTACGAATTATAGTGCATTACTTTTCATAGTAATTACTACGAACAGAGAATGAGATCAGCCTGAATAGTTGAACCATCACCAGCTGGTGTCCACTCTTTCCACCGAGGACCTTTCGATATCAAGCGTAGTTCCTTCCCTGCTTCTTCCCAAAGTCCACTATCATCTCCTTAGTCTTGCTGACGTTCAGGAGTAGGTTGTTGTCCTGACACCAGAGGGTCAGGTCCTCTACTTCCTGAAGGTAGGCCTCACCACAGGTATGTCGTCAGCAAACCTGATGCTGTTAGAGTGGAATGTGGCTACAGTTGTGTGTGTACAGGGAGTACAGCAGGGGGCTCACAATGCAGCCCTGGGGTACTCCCTAAATGTATAAGAAGTATTATTATTATTCTCAAATTATACCAAACTGGCCCATAAACAATATGGTAAAAAGTGTGTGATTTGGTACACTGTGTAGAGAAAAACACTAAAAATAAATGAAAAAAATGCCAAGAAAATTAAGGATTAAATATAAGAAAGTAAAGTTTTTATAATTTTTGTTGGCAAGTAGATAAATGTTGTGCAATGAAGAATTATCTAACAAGGAGAAAATGTTGTTTTTTGTTTTAAAATCATCACCTTCATGGTTCAAACTCTGCAGCTATTTGTTACCCCACAATGCCTGCCGCTGTAATGAGGATGCCCCTATCAGCAGTCCTGTGCCTTCTGTGTTTGATTGTGTTTAATTTCTGGGCGGTAGCTTTGTGTGCTCTGCATTAAATCATCCTCTGTCAAAGGGCCTTCCAGGAGAGATAAGGTTGTAATGTAATATAGTATTCAGCAGAGCTCCAGGAGAAAAATCCATTTATACCAAAGTGAGCTGCAGCTTCTGTTGTGGCTGCTGTGCATGTACATCACGATGTGCCCATGGCGCCTTTTGAGGACTTTAATATTCGCTAAAATTACATAACAATGCTGCCTCTTTAATCTCTCCTGGTTGGCTGGAAAGTTCCATTAGGACTTTTCATTATTCCTTTTGGTGTTTCAATTTACTAGTTAATATATGAGAGGAAGTGCCATAACTCATCACTCTATTTAAGCAGGTTCAGACATGTCAGGGTTTTTTTTATGGTGGCCCTGAGACAAAATACAACAACATTGTACAAAACCCTATGACAAAATAGAAAGCACAACAACATTTCAGAAAACACTGATATTTCACAAAACACAACAAAACAGAAAACACAATACATGTAAAAAAATAAATAAATAAATAAACATTTCTTTTTGGAAAGACAACATTCCACAATATGCAGTTACTGGCCCATGCATATATTGTACAACATCTGTGTGCAGTCACATAACACCAGTTCCAGTCCATACATTTGTTGTTGTTTTTTAACCGTGGTGGTAGTCTCGCAGACCTTTCTCCGGCTGCACACATTTTCATTTTGGTACAGGTGAAAAGACCTTGGACTGGAGTGGAGCTGAGAGGGAGCGTATTAAAAGGAGAAAAGCCCTGGAGGAAAGTGCAGTTTATGCTGCAAAATGACATATTCTTGGCCAATTAAGGCACATGGTTAATGTTTAAAAAACTATACTCGCAGAGCTACTGTCTGTAAACTATCAAAACTACCTTTCTGATTTCATTGCCTTTTAGAGAACTAATAAATGGCATCAACACTTAATCCTGCCATAGGTGTTGTAATAAAATAAAATAAAATAAAACATAACACATTACTTGCTCATTATCACCCACCATGACATTTGCAAACCTGTAAAAAAATGTGTTACCTAATGAATAAAATATGTTACTGGTATAAACAGTAAACAGAAAAAATATTTCAACAAGACAGCTCCAGTATAAATGGTCTGTTGTTAATCTGTGGACATTGGTCTGGGCTGACGTTAGATTCCCAGCCTGAAATATAATCCCAGTCCGGCCCTGACACAGAGGACGGTCCTCCAAACCATACGACCATATAGGTCCATATAGGTCGTATGTTCCGACCCTCCAATACGTCCCATTTGAGCATTTTTCACCCTCATATCTAAACGTTTTAAACATGCCGTTAATGAATGTTGTAAGTTTAGGTTTAGGCAACAAAACAACTTGGTAGGGTTAGAAAAAAGGTTATGGTTTGGGTTAAAATCATGATATTTGAGACATTAAATCACTTCTGTGGATCCACGTCACATGCTCAGTCACTTCAAAAAACAAGACTAGGTGTAAACCTAGTATGTGGCTGGACCGTGTCCGTTGTGTGGCCAAATTGTCACAGGGCTAGTCAGCGATGGTGTATATAATGTGAATTCTTGGCCAATGGTTGAACTTTAGCACTCAGTCAGTGAGCGACAGAGTTTCCCATTTATAGGGCTGGGCTCCCAGCGTTGCTGCAGTCCAGCCAAAAAAATGTTTAATTTTATTTTCAACCGGGACACGAACCCCGGGCTCCTGGGTGAAAGTTCTGTGTTTGTTTGGCCCACCCACCAGCCCTCCTGCCCTAACAGTGTGTACACACCGGGCACGAATACATTAATCTACTCACTTAATTCGCACAACTTTGGACACTGGAATCTTCTGTTGTCATCGCTTTATTCACGTGAATAGTCCCAACGCTCGCCGTGGACGTTCAGATATATCAACTCACGCGATGAGTGAATTTGCGTCATTTGTGCTGCTTGACCGCAACTCGCGTCTCATCGCATCTTTACATTGACTTTATATGTAATTAATTAATGCGAATTAATTTATCCGTGCCCGGTGTGTACACACTGTCAGTGTGTTTCAAGCTCGAAATACTCCGTAACATTACTTCTGGCTTTTTGGCACCATAACATAATACATAGTACTCTCGAATACTGGAGAGAGACACCTCACTACTGTCTTATGTGCTAACTTGCTTAGTTATGACACTGATGAACTCATATATCCATGCTGGACTAAAAGCAAATTCCACCGACCTTGGTCGTGCGGTCATTATGATTCTGATTCTCACAATAAAACACCAATACATGACCGCTAGACACTTTCAAATGTAACTACAGGTAGTAATAAGCTCCCTGTAGAAACGACCTAGTCCACCTTGTCTCAGCTGCTCGGACTACTTGACAGAATGCTCCAGCATCACTGCATTTCCACTGGTTGTCAAGTAAATCAGTCACAGCTTCAATGAAATCTTTCACTTCCAAATCCAAGGTGAACACAAAACACGGATAGTGAGTCCAGCCAGCTTTGTGCTGGAATCGTTTGTTGTGTGTTAGCATTGCTCAAACTCCTCCAGTGATGCTCCAATCATTTGTGATCCTCCCTAACTCTGCACACATCTTGTCAGCTCCGCTGTGAAACTGGGACATGATGCTTCAGAGACATAATGACGTGTGGTAGCAAAGATGTCCAAACACCTGAACATAGAACCGGCTCGCTGGGACTTTTCACAGATACCTGTGCTTTTGCTTGATAGTCAGCATGCACATGTCATTATGTGCCCTTTTACAAGTGTATTTTTCTTTCTTACTTGCAAAGTTATATCATGACAGTGTACACAAAACTTGGAAAGCCTTCAGTTTCAGCTAGCGATGGTTTGTGGTCGGCAGCAATTATGTGCGCCAGCCTTTCTGTTACAGCCTGAGCTCTTTGTGAGTCATCTTTCAAAATAGTTGCTTATATTGTCCTGAGCTGTGCTTTCTTGTGATACAGTTTTTATAACAACAGCAGATCAAATTGTAATATTTCATGCAGACTCATTCAGAAGACACCCTACCTTTGTACTCCATGTTTTCCTTTCTCTTGGGTTACAGCTCTACTAATCAACTCTAGCATGTTAGAACAACAACAACTCTACATCTTTCTTTGATATTCAATGAGCGAGTAAAATTATTGGTAACACTTCATATGAAGGTCATATCTATAATGCATTCTAATCACATTCATAATACATTATTATGCATTTATAAGGCTTTATTAAACTGTCACGCATGACAACTTATACTAAGGTTTAGAAAGTATTATAAGTTGTGGACATAATGTATTATAAGTTCAGCATTTATAATAATTCATAGGCGTTATTTGGATAAACTGATCACATATTGGGAATCTAAATGGTTCTCACCCTAAAAAATGTCTAAATGATAATGATGATAATGCTGGCGACGCCAAACGGAAGTACGATGACAAAACAATGAAATATGGAAGCACCCTAGTTCAGGCAAAGAATCAGGTCAATACAACGCTGTCACTTTATGTAAAGCTTACAAAGTCATGATATAGCATATTACTGATGTTTATAAGACATTATTCCATTTCAGAAACTTAGAATTTATAATCTAGAGCAAGATATGTTAGAGCAGTTCTGTGTGTCTTGATAACTGGCTAAAGTTATGGTAGTTGTAATGTGTAAAGGTAGAAAGCCATAGAAATAAAATAAAATAACATGTATAAAGATTTATGAATGTTGAACTTATAATACATTACATCCACCACTAATACTACTTTGTAAACCTTGTTATAAGTTGTCATGCATGATTATAATCATTTATAAAGAGTTTTATAAGGCCTTATCAATGCATTATAATGTGTTATGAATGTGATTATAATGCATTATAGATATGACCTTCAAGTGTTACCACATTATTCTACATTTTAGCACAGCTAAGCGTGTCGAGGGTGAGGCATGACAATGTGTGTTGCTGAGGTTGGGCCAGTGTTAAGACAGGAAAAAACAACGAGGACAGCTAATATCTTCTTTGACAGTTCATAGCTACGATGTTCTGGTCTTCTAGCGCCTGACCATTAAAGGGAAGATGAGGAGTATTTTTTTTGTCTTTGTCTTGTCTAAATCCAACAGCATACCTCTTCTTTATGCAAAGAAAATGCCAAAGATAATTAATATTTATAAAGATACGGCACCGCCAATGATAAGAAATGGTACACACTTCCTGTCTCCTAAGTGGGCGTGGTCTCGTTTGAAAGTGTAGTGGACATCATGCGGATGGATGAAAAGATATATTTGCATAATTCATTTTTATTAAATTTTTCGAAAATTAGATATCTACATGGCTAACAGCTGTATTTTGCATTAGAAAATGTTTTAATCTGTGGTGATCGCGGATGTTAGCTTAGCTGTGTTGCCAGATCTCGCGAGAGTTCGTTGCTGAGACAGAAAATGGTCAAAAATTTGAGTGTGGCCTGTGAAAATTGGGTCCAATATTTACTGACTATGGAGCGAAAGGATGGATCATAATCTGTGTTCACGTTCACTTCTCCCATTGGAATCAATGAACTCAGAAATGCTGCTAGTCTCCTAAAGAGGCGGGGCCATAACACATGTGACACAGATACAGGAAATGGCTCTGAGTTGCGGGGTCTCGGTTTATCTGCCTCTGATATCAATGACAAAAAACAGTTACACATTTAAAATCATACACGTTTGACACAACTCTTCCTCTCTCCAACAGGAAGCTCTGTTTGGCTGGAAGGCTCGGACCACTGCATCCAACAGCCCAGGCCCACCCTCCGTTGCCAAGGAAACCAGCCAGATTGAGTGAAACATTCAGAATAAATGGAGGAATAACTTGTTCACTACTGTACCACATGTTTGCGCACACATACAGGATGTGTTGTGTGTTTTCCCGGAGAGAAAACTGAGACACTGAGAGCACACAGACTGTTTCCCAACTGAAGCTTCTATAATAATTAAAAAAAACAAATCAAAATCATGGGAAGAAGTGGCACATCCTAATGACATGGACCTTGCCAACCATGAATTGGGATTCAGTGGAGATAATACATGTTCCCACGGCGTATTAAAACTGTGTGTTCATGAATGACTAGAACATTGTGAGATTTACAGTATTTAACTAAAGGAAAGCAGCAGGTAATGCAGAAACAGGTAACTTACTAATCATGATCTAAAAGATTGTTTCTTGTTATTTCAAGTTTCGCCTCACTCACAATCAAGTCACGCAGCATCTCTAAAAATCAACAATGGGTTGAAATGAATGAGCAGAATAACAAGACTTTCAATTAGTGAAGTGCAGGCATTATTATCTGTCAAAGTGTTTTTTGTTAAAGAAAAAATATATCCTCCAGCCGCTGTATAGTTCTCAGTGAGAACGGTGCTTTACGTTACAGGACACTGCAAGACTTGTGTCCCTTGATCTGTTTTTTTTTTTTTTTTTTACTTGTTATACCTCTACTTCATGTTTTCTTTCTTTTTTTGCATCATATTGATGCGTTATATAATGGCATAGTTGAGTTGCGCCTCAAAGCAAGCTCTCAGTGCTTTTTCTCTTCTTTGCAATTCTTTTTTGGTCCGTCAAAGGGCCAGAACATGTTAATGTACCTCTGATGTAATGTCTTATTACCACCGCAGTCTGAAACACAGAACGAGAAGACAAACATAATTTATGTTAGACCTGGGCAAAGTGCAAAGAAAACAAAACAAAAATGCAGTAACGGACATTTAAAGGGGATTTGTCAAAACAGGTTGTACACTTCAGTAAAGTGCTTTACATTTTTATTTTTCCACGAATAAAGGGAATAATCATGCCTTAACAATGCCAACATTTTGGTCCTCTAAGCTCTTTCTGGTTCCTGTGATCCATCAACCAAGTACAACATCCCATCTGTGTTGCAAACGCTCCTGTCAATTTCTGACCCCTGACCCGGATTGGGGTGAGATAATAAGGAAGCAAGGGTAACCAGAGGAACGATATAAAGCTGTTCCAGGATCTGTCCCTACACTACGGTCTTCAACAAAGCACCTCTCAGACTGAAAATACAACCGAATGCTAACACGATGTGCAAAAAAACAAGGCTGGAAATGAATGTACTGTACTGTATATGCCCCATGAATTGTTTCAGCATGGGTCAGCTCTTAAGGTGGAATATGGAGCTGTTGAACGGTGGTCAATAAACATCAACTCTCTTTCACATGAGAGAAACAAACTGTGTCCATGCAAATGTTATTTCAGATAGCTTCTCTGTGGTGGGGTGTGAAATGAGGTAAAGTGAAAAATAACTGGCAACTTGGGAATCATTTAAGTTTAACTATGTGTGGTAGTTTATGTGGCAAAAGCACTCTTTAGTCCTCTGGTTTATCATGGTGCACAGTGGAAAGAGGTGTTTTGAGTTGTGTCCAGATCAAATAAAAAACATGGTTTTTATTTTATTTTATATATATATATATATATATATATTATTTTATTTTTTTTAAACTTTGGAATTTTAAAAAAAGCAACTCTGTTTTTACAAGATACATTTTCCATGTACTGGAATAAAGTGCACCATGTTTTGTTTTTAACTTTTTTTAAAATCATTTTTATTGCTTTTATTTTTTTATTTTATTGTTTTTTAATTATTTATTTTTTAAATTATTATTATTCATCTCTCTACTTTGTTTTGCATCTTTTGTCTTCCTGTTTTTATTTACCCAAATGTTGTCTTGATTTTGTTTGCTGTTACTGTTTAATGTTTTAGTGTTTTATTATAGACCTGGGTATCTGTTTTGCTTTGTCTATCAAAGCACTTTGTAAACTAAAAAAAATAAATATATATATATATATTTAATACAGTAACTTGACAGACTTCCTGAGTATGACAGCTTTTAAAAATAAATATTCTTCTAGCAGACCTATTTTCAGTTTTATTTTGACGCTGAGGAGGATTTCCTCTGTGTAACGGGCAGAACAAGGGGAAGAGAGCTGGGATTTCACAATAACGGGTCTTACTGACAGCAGACTGCTGCAACCAGGAGGCCGGGCACTGCTCGTGCTCGTGTGAAAAGTTTGATGGGAGTCACAACAATCTCAAACCTGATGCTGTTTTCTCCAAAGTGATGGTGTGAGGACTCGGTGAAGGGAGACTCATGCGCAAAAATGCGGATTTTTCTCCCTTTGCTGTGTGTTCTGTGCGCTACACCAAACCACGGGGTTTTCGACGGATCCTGCCCCAGAAAAGGTAAGTCACTCTGTTATTGACACCACGAGGGCAAGTCAAAAACATGTCAGGACGTGTAATGTTTGTAAGCTTAGAAGTCCTTCTTGTCACCAGAGATAAATCACAGAAATGAGATAACAGCAGCAGCCTGATTTGATTGCAGTTTGAGCACAGTGCAGTTTGCCAAAAGTTGTTTTATTTCTGTGCACCTCACTGGTCACATTTCACATCATATTTTCCCAGTATGACATTTCCCCTTTAAAATACGCGGCACTGATTTAAAATGATCTGTATTGTCATTCTGTGTCAAAATTGGTGTTTTGTAAAGCTTTGTGGAAATGTCCCCCAAAATAGCCTACTGTAACCTGCATTTACACTAACTTAATACTTTTATCTAAAAGTTAGGTCTTATCTTGCTTCTTTCCAAGTTTTTATTTTCATTACCCGGAATTAGTTTTTTTTTAATTCAGGGTCTGACTTTCTTGGCAGCATGAACAAATAACTGCTCTATCTGGACATGCTGCCAACTCTCTGCTCACCAATCTACTGTTTGTGTGTTTTTAACCTTGGTTGTATTTGTTGTACTGGGCTAAAAGTGCTGGAGGAGGTTATTTAGCTTTGAGACAACGTCTTTTACTTTGATGCCACAGTGTATGCACTTTAATTATCCAAAATCCGAGTTATTCATGCAGGGTCGAGCAAATTTAAATTAAGTAAATGTATGAAACCAGTTCACACACAGTAGTAGATATAGAGATGTAACAATATGAAAATTAGAGTGACTAAAATTATCACGGTTATCAGTATTATCACGGTATTGTTAAAATGTGCTGAAAATAATAATAATAATAATAATAATAATAATAATAATAATACATGGGATTTATATGCACCAAAATGCCCCTCACCAGGTTTCTTTTGCAGTTTTCTCTGTGTTTTGATGTTTGAGAAACACTGAAATGTGCTAAACAACTGTACAGTTTACCAACATATTAAGATATCTTAAATAAAAGTTGTCGTGACTCTTTGCGT
Organism: Heterobranchus longifilis; assembly: GCA_028570985.1. NCBI lineage: Eukaryota > Metazoa > Chordata > Actinopteri > Siluriformes > Clariidae > Heterobranchus > Heterobranchus longifilis. Next base: position 1,532 of record JAOVVB010128766.1, on the reverse strand, counting down.
GTGTAAATATTTTAATATCAGACAGCAAATTTGTAAAGAACTAAAAGACTTCATCAACATCAAAAAGAAAAAAAATGTTAATAAACATCTTTCCAGGCTGTATTTATGATTAATATATGGAAGACAGACAAGAAAAAATAAATCTGTCTACATTAGAGGAGTTACAGCCTCAGGAAGTTTGTTTTAAATATGTTAGCAGCTTACTGTGACCGACTGGTGGCAGAAAAATAACTAAGTACATTCACTGAAGTACTGTACTTCAGTACAACTTTGAGGTACATCTGTTTTGTACTTTATACTTCTACTCCACTACACCTCAGTGGTAAATGATGTACTTTTTACTCCACTACATTTATCTGACACTTATAGTTATTCTGCAGATTCAGATTAATAATACAAAATATAATCAACAAATAAATTATGATGTATTATTACGGATAAAAAATTTGATTTCACAAGCTACCCGGCAGTATATATAGTAAAAAAAAAAAACACACATGAATGCATCAATATTATATCTCATGTATCATTATAATCCAAAAATATAATAATAAATAATATAATCTTATACTGCATACAACAAGTCCTGCATGTACAACAAGGTATCTGTAAAATACTTTACCCGTGTACTCACTGAAGTACAACTCACTGATCAACAATAACTCTGTTTCGTATAAAAACAACATAAAAACAAGATTACAAAAATATAGTTGTGTCTGTCAGAACAGGTCGTAGCAGGACTCTGAATCCTGAATCTGAATCCAGTCACCATGAAAGTAGAAAACCAGCAGAAACTCTGCAGCTGCAGAACGTTTTTTTTTAAATTTCTCTCCATCACTTCTGCAGAACAACCAGATGTGTTTTCATCATGTCTGGTTTCTCTTCAGAGCAGCAGGGGGCAGCAGACGCTGAAACATGGGATTCGTGTATGGGCCACGGCACACAGCTTTCAGATCCTGCTTTGTTTTTCAGTTTTTGGATTGTGGTACGTGATAAAGTACAGCAGCAGACGGCCAGTACTGCTGCTGCTGTCAGTCCCAGGACTACATAGAGGCCGAGTCTTGTCCGGCTCTGTGCTGCTGGTTTTTGCGTCACATGGTTTGGTGTCACAGGTTTGGGAACGGCTGCTGTAAAGAACATTAAAGGACACATATTATGAAAACCTCTTTTTTTTCCGTGCTTGTGCACATACATTTTGGGTATCCGGAGTTTCTACCAACAAAAATAAGACAAGTCAGTCATTTTTTTGTGGGCTTCCTCGATAGGAAACATGAGATTCAGCAAAACATTCAGATGTGGCCCCCCTTCCTGTAAATAGAAAGGTATAGTTTCACATAATACAAATAATGCTGGGGGGGGGTCTTAAAGAGACAGGCGCTAAAACACAGCGTTTCAGACAGAGGGTGAATACAGGGATGTTTGTGGCTGTTTTGTGTCTGTTTGTGGCTGTTTTGTGTCGGTTTGTGGTTGTGTTGTGTCTGTTTGTGGTTGTGTTGTGTCTGTTTGTGGTTGTTTTGTGTCTGTTTGTGGTT
>JAOVVB010128757.1:0-12329 GCA_028570985.1 Heterobranchus longifilis | reverse complement strand
GCTGTTTTAAACACATGACGGTCGCTGTTTTAAACACACGACGGTCGCTGTTTTAAACACACGACGGTCGCTGTTTTGAACACACGACGGTCGCTGTTTCAAACACACGACGGTCGCTGTTTCAAACACGTGGTTAACGTTGTGAAACGGGACTACTTTAGGTTTAGACAACAAAAATACTTACGGTATAAATACGGTTAGGAAAAAACAACAGGGTTTGGGTTAAAATCACTGCTTCCATGTTATAAATAAAGATGTTACAAAAAAAACGACTGGATGCAGTTACGTGGTGACATAAGACGTGACGTAGGGTCACATATCTACGAAGTTTATTTACAGGTTATCTTAACAACGTTGACACTGACGTTTAAAACGGGACATGAACACCGGTCTCCTGGGTGAAAGTCCTTTGTTTGTTTGACCCATCCACCATCTTTATATTACGTTCAGCATCACTTCCTTGTTTACTACCATCATAATTACTCCGCCCACTAGAGGTCGCCATCTAAAAATAAAACGTCAGTATGACACGTGATAAGCTGGGCCTCCTGGCTCACAGTTACGTGCGTTATGTACGAATTACAGTGCATTGCTTTTCATAGGAATTACTATGAGGACAGCCTGAGCCATGTGAGGTCACACACACCTTCTACACAGGGTTTGATGGAGTGTAATGATTCCTGAGACGATTAGAAAATGGATGTTGACCTCAGTTGTTCTCATTTTGGCCACTGATCACAGCACCCTCCTTCCACTGCTGGCATTAAAAACTCTCATGATAAGAGTTTTATCATTGCAACTGTGTCCCAGTTTGACCAGAAAGAAGAAAGAGACAGAAAGAAAGAGAGAGATTAAGAGGAATGGAGAAAGAGAGAGAGAGAGTGAGAGCGTGAGACACAGAGAGAGAGAGAGAGAGAAAGAGAGAGAGAGAGAAGCTTTTAAAAGGATTTTGTCGGTTATTGACTGGTTGCACTCTTCAGCTAATAGCCATTTAAAGATTATGGGCCTGCTGGTGGAAATCAAGGCCTCCATTGTTTGCCTTATTGCATTCTGGCAGATGGGGGCTGACACAACAACACGCAGCATCCCTCCGGGCACGCTCGCCGAGCACCGACCCTCCATCAGCAGATCTCCTATTGAACTGGCCCTAATAACTGGCCATGAATTATTAATCCACGTACCATATTGAAGACAGAGAGGGAAGAGGAAAAAACAAGGGAGGATTGTGGGCCGGCTGCAGTGAGTGTGATTGGCGTACAGGTGCCAGTCGAAGGAAAAAAGGTCCGTTCAAAAGAGTCCCAGGGCGACCATTTCTCGGAACGGGGAGGACATTCCGATAACTGGCACGGGAAGATAAAATATATATTCATTAAATGTCAGATTGCTGATGAAATGGGTCCGATCCATTAGTGGGTAGCGGAGCGGCCGGTTAATGTTTCCCGGTTGCTCTTGGGTTGGGTGGCTTTTAGTGTTGCTCTGGGTTGCTGCTGGAAACAGGATCACTTGATCTGGAAAAAAAATAAAAGTTTGCAAGAGTAAGAGCAGGTGTTGTTCAAAATAAAAAGGAAACGCTTTGGAAATCTGAGTCAAATGCACCTGTTGGTGAAACCCAGTAACTTTGCTGTGTTTCAAGTGGAGTGAACCTGATCGCTGATTTGCACTTCGTCTGTCTTCTCTCCTCCGGTTAGGTGATTTATTTGCAGGGATTAATTGCTAACTTCGGCTAGACTCACTTCTCTTTTCTTAAGCTGCCACATAAAGTGCAGGCAGGCGGATTTTGTCAAAGGGGGCTCGCAGATACTATTTATTAGTGTTTGTTTTGATTCTAGGGAAATTCAAATGGGGCTAACAAAAGACTCCTGAGTTATTCAACTTTTTGTATGGCTATTTCTGGAAAACATCAGCCATCTGGTACTTCATGTACAGTTCTATCAAGCTCTGTGTCACATGATTGATGCCAAAAGCAGTATATCATCCATACAATGTCCCTGGAAAACAACTGCTTCGTGTCAAGACATTGTTCTTTGCTTCAAGAGGATTATTTAGACAAATGAAACTGTTAATGGCCTCCTTTCTTTTGCATATTTCTGTAATTGTGTTGAAAAAAAAATCAGGAAAATGGTAAGAATGTGAGTATGAATTATTAGGATGAAAAAAATGGAAAAATCTAAGTGAACCCAGAGCTTAAATAAAGGCAACAAATACAAGTCATATGAGGTCACACACCCTCAACATGAGTTTTGATGGAGAGCAGTGATTTTGTGAGATGGTTAGAAAATGGTTGTTGACCTCAGTTGTCCTCCGTGTCCTGTCCAACAAGATCTCATGGGAAAGCGTATAAATAGCACGTCTCTTTTGTGTTTCACGTCCCCTTGATGTCACGTTTACGTGCCAAACTGTGACGCTGCGAGTACTTAGAGCGAGAAAGATACTTGTGGCGGGACGGAGAGACGGAGGGTAGGATGGATGGATGGATGGGTCAAACAAACACAGGACTTTCACCCAGGAGACCGGGGTTCAACTCCCGGTATGAAATAGAAATTAAACAGAGAATTATTTTTTAAATTAACGTAACAACCAAGTACGTCACGTTCCGTCATGTGACATTCAGCGTCGTGGTATGTCCTGCTAGAGGTGGGCGATATAGCCTTAAAATAATATCACGATATTTCAGGGTAATTTGTGGTAACAATATTCATGACAATGCACATATTTTTTAAACTGAACAATGTGTTAGCTCTTTAGCTGTAACTGTTGTCTTGCACATTTTGCTAAATATTGTAGCTTGTTGGAGGTCTGGCCTCTTGTAGTCTCCACACGGCCGAGGTTTCTCCCCTTTTCGGCACTAAATCCTCGTCAGAGGCTGTCGCTGGCTGTCAGCCATGTTTGTTAGTGAGTTATGTTTGTGCTCTGTGCCCAGGTGACGAGAACACACACCGGGGTATGCAAATGCATCAACACGTCATCACATCACGATATTGTTGATATCATGATATGACACTTTTTTTATCATGGACAAATTTATACCGGTATTATCTCAAACAATATGATATGACACAGCCCTACGTGCCACATCATGTGACGTTCTGCAGCATGTGACGCAGACGTACGGAAGTGATTTAACGTATCAAATATAGTGATTTAGACTCAAATCACAACCTTTTTTCTAACCCTACAAGTTGTTTTGCTGCATAAACCTAAACCTACCGCACCAACATCTGTTTTTACGTTAACGGCGGGGTTAAAACCGTGAACATAACGTGGGAGCTAGGAGTGCTATCTTAGTAAACGCTCATGGGTCGTATTGTCATAGCATGCAAAATGAGTTATTCATGCACCATTTGTGAGACCAGGCTGTCCTGTCTTATCACTGGTGGCATCAGAAACTCTCATGGAGTTTCAAGAGTTTTGTCATTGCAGCTGTGTCACAATTGCACCATTTATTTTACCTTCTGTATGGCTATTTGCGGCAAACACCCATCTCGTACTATGTGTAAATAATTAGAACATGAAGTACAATTTACAGCTACTGTTTGGCCTCGGGTCTGTTGGCAATACTTCCAAGAAGAGACATGTCAAAACACGTCAGATCAGCTGTGTTATACAATATATATGGATTGTAATGCAAGCCACACTGACAGACTTCTGTACAGTCTTATTTGATCTTTATTGTGACTTACAAAAGTCTTTGGATGAGTATTTGATAAATGGTGTCAAGGCTTGTAGCTCCGTGGTGGTTTTCAGTGAGATATCAAAGAACATTAGCAAATCATCTTTATCATATATACAGTCATATGTACAACTGCTTAATGTTTGGAGTTTTTCCATCTTTTTTTTTTTTTTTCCTGAGTGTGTCAGCCGCAAGATCCCAGTGAATTAAAAAGCCTTTGGCAGGGCTGTTCTCACTTCCCGTTGATTCAAAATGAAGTCTACCCAGCGCCTGATGAATTGAATTTCCTGTGTCAAAAGCCTGCGATTTCAAAGAAAATAATGAACAACGCCCGAAGAATCCCCTTTCAGATTTCATTACGAGGGAGAGGTTCTAATTGCGAGGAAATTAAATTTCCATTGCTTTCTCTTTCTCCGAGTTACTCGGCTGCCGCTGATGATGTGGTGAGGTTTGTTTCACTTTGACGCTTTGTATCCTTTTAAAAGCCAATCATCTCATGTTAACCAAAACCACAACAGGAATAATAGGATCAGCGCGTATCAAACGGAAGACTCATGTGTCGTTCTTCAGCTGCTGACCAGTCAGTCAGGTCCACGATCATCAAACACACACGGAGACGAGTCTTCGCTCATCTTTCTGCCTGAAAGCTGCCACTTGGATGAGAGCCTCCATTTCATCAGACGCACACATCAAGAGCACCAAGGAAAAGTGCAATAAAGCACCTGAAAGAGAGCCAAGAGCGACGACAAACAGACCTGGATCTTTTCCAGTGCAACTGCCTCGGTGCTTGCAGTGATACTTGAGGAAAATATATGATAATGTTGCTGAAGTATGAATGTGACTTCTCCATACAGAATATATTAACAGCAAGTTATTGGTTCATAAAAATGCACCTATATGATGCTCACTATTTTTTTCTTCTATTTAGGCCATAACAACAACAGCAGTTGCTGCTGTGCAAAATTAAAAGAAAAAAAACAAACATTAAATGTGTCATTTCCTGTTTGGGTTTTCCCCAGGAAAGACCTACGTGACAACAAATGTACAACTTTGACTTCAGTGACTTGTGTTATATTAGTCAGCAGCACAGATGAGCTAACTGGACTTTTATTTACACAAAATGTTGCTGCTGTTGCAGGAAGAGTGTGTCAGAAATGAGATCCAGATTATTCCCCAGAGTTTCTGTGAGGATTGTTCTACTGCAGGTTAGACTCGTATAAAAAGATACCGTCTGTGGTTGGACGACATCACGATTGTATGTTGCTTTAAATGTTGCTTTTAGCCAAGCTGTAAAGAATGTTAGGATTTAAAAAGAGCCTATGATTGTATCGTCAAAAAGCTGGTTAACTTTGATAATAGGCAATAGAACTCATTTGACAACATTCTCTTAAATTTCTCTTAAATTTTCTTATTTTCTGTTAAGAGAAAAAATAAGACAAGTCAACTCCAGATGCACCAAATGTTCTTAACCATCCAAATCTGCTCTCAGGTGTGAATGATGAATCCCACTTGATCATAACTGTTTATCAGCACAGGTAACGCCCCCTAAACACTGTATAAGGGCAGGTGTTAATACTCACATGCCCAAGAATCCGAGAGATGCCACCAAAAAAAGGCTGTAAGAAGAAGAAGAACTTCAAATTGACGTACTGTTAAATAAACGTAAACAAAGTTTACAAAGAGCCAAACAAAAGAGACAAACAACACAATTTAAAAACATATAATAATCTAATATACAAATGTAATAATATATACTAATCTAAATTTGATTATATGATATGATAGATCCTTTTTTTTCTTGCGTTGGACCTTGGTCTTTGCAATTTGTGGACTGTGAAAACAAGACGTTTTTTCTTATCTTGTGCTCTCGGCCACTAGTACGTTTTCTCTTACTGAAGAGAAGAGCAAAAATAATAAAACATTGGTGAAGTCAGAAATCAGTGGGTACTAACAAAATAACAATAAATCATGGATATAAACAAAAATAAGAGGAAATGTGTTCATATATCACTATATTATTAATATATTATGCAATTACCACTTTATTCAAGTAATTACCAGGTGGTGTTAACAGCGAGCTGAAGGGACGACGTCTTTTTGAAGGCCAACCCAGAAGTTAGCGTCGCCATGGGTTCCCTCCTCAAAAAGCCTGTGGGATTTTGGATCATTGCAGAAAATGGAGAACACAAGTTTATGATATTTAGATGATGATCTCTCCATTTGAACGCCACTTTTCTGATTTTAAATGCAATCTCTCAGAAGTAAAAAGTTAATGTTAGGCTATAGGAACGGTCGAATGTCGGCGTCCGACGTCACCGTCGCCACTACTAAACTGACGGAGACTTTTAATGTCCTCGACAACCTCTGTAGTCTCATTTAGCCACTTGTTAGCAACCGCCTTTTTAAACACACGTTAAAGCTTTGAAATGCACCAGCGGGGTATTTACCGATGTATTTTATGTTGTAGAACAAAACGTTGAAATCTCTGAAGCTTGTGTTAACCACAGACCTTATTTCAGACGTCTAAATAAAAACATATTTAAAAAAAACATTGACTGCGAGACGAGGGAACCAGAAGTGCAGAAATGCTAACTCATTTCTAAACTTAGGCGCCCTGTATGTGGGAATTAGGGATGCTAATTTAGATGTGTTTTTTTCTGACTGATAACTGACCCTCGTTAACCAATCATTCACCGATAAGCAGGCAACTGAGTCAGCCACAATCTTGCATGCATTGTCGTGGAAACATGCAGCCAATATGCGAAATTCACTCTGCTGTGAAAGCCTATCAGTGTTGAGATTTTCCTAAATCGCATCTGTGCATGTAACTGTAGTCCGCTGACTTCTTAACATCATATTTGGCTGCCAAAATGGGGCGTGCAGCAAAAGCTCGAGCGAAGGCACAGCCATCCGTGGTGTATTTGCGGTGTAATCGGAAAACACCGGTGTTGTCACAAGTTTATTAACCGATGGGAACATTTTCTCACTGTGGCATCCCTAATCCTGTTTGCGTGTCGATGTTGCGTGCATCGTCGTGGACACATGCAGCCACTGGCCCAGTGGGAAAGAATGGGAAGAATGGAACCGTTTGCGGAACGTATGTCCGAGGCTGTCTCCACCGCATCAGTGAGTTAATCTGCGAGGTTGTCAGCTGTGTGTCTGCCTGGCATACTCTGTGTATAGGATGGCCGATTTAACCTGCCAGTCCTCATCCATACAGTGACGTAACTGGCCATTGTGAGCGGCGTTCAGCAGTCGGGCATGAGAGCCACGAACATGCAGGAAAAAAAAAAATTAAAACCCAAGTTTGCAAAGTTTGCACTAGCAAGTTAACGAGCAGTTAAGAAATAGGCTGTATAGCATATTTGACCTTTTTTTAATTACTTAGAAAAAAAAAGCTGTTATTAACTGTAATAATTGTTTTTAACTGATAGTATTAATCGGTCAAAACTCTTATTGTCAGTCAATGGTTAAACGGTTAATTATTAACTATTATCGACAGTATAAATTAATATTGCATATTCTTTTGTGACACAGGTGGGGCAGCTTTTGCAGCAGTTGGCCATGGCCGACGATGATGCAGACCCAAGGCGGAAAAGCAGTTTGTCCAAATTTGATAAGGTGTGTGAACCACTGTGATGTTTAGTTAATTCCAGCTTAAGTGCATATATAACATATTTCTCCTTGTACTAATTTACCGTTCTCCGTCTCCGTCTGCAGAGTTGTGTAGCTGCCTTTCTGGATGTGGTGATTGGAGGAAGAGCGGTCGAGACCCCACCCATGTCCTCCATGAACCTTCTGGAAGGCCTCAGTAGGACTGCGGTCTATATTACACATAATCAGCTGCTCGTGCTGGTATGCTCTTTTGTTGATATCCGAATGTAATATTAGCATACCATTTGAAAGTTTGAGTTATTATGTGTTACAGGGTAGAAACAGAGAGCAACACAAAGTTCTTGGGTTCTCCCTACAGAGTAGGTGATGCGATAAGATTTTGGAGCACCTTGCTGCATACATTAGCATATTTCCTTGAAACTCCTACAACTACTTAAAATGTTCCAATGCAGAGTTCATGTGCAGGCGGTGGTGGAAAACAAAAAATTCCAAACAATACAAATCTGTGCAGTAACCCAGTAAATCATTTTGGAGATGCTCAGTATGTTTAGGGATGTTGATTCTGTAGTATTATTGAGCAAATATCTTCCAGTCAGAGCTGTTTATGGTTTTCTAACTGGCGTTGCAGCTTTTCTGCATTAGACATATGTGTCATCATTACTGACCTCAACCTATTGTCACAATACATCATTTTGCAGTTCAACCATGATGATGTAGATCACATTTTAAAAAGGGAATCACTTTAATGCCAATAGCAGTACGTGAAAGCTAAATAAATGAGACAAAAACATCAGTTTCTTTACGAATTCAAGGTAACACAGGGTGAGTAATTGATGTACAAATGATCATTTCGGGGGTGAAGTATTCCTTTAATAGATGAGTAAGAACGCTGTTCTTCTCAGTAACGTGTCAGGGAACCCTACATTTAGATAAAAAACTAGGCAAGATGAATCAGTTTCGAACAAAGCAGAAATGTAGCTAGAGGGAAAGCTTATGCATTAACTTAACTCATGACTTTAGTGTGACCTCAGTGTACAGTATGTATCAATACATTATGATGTTTATGTCAGATAAGGCGGCTCATCTTTATTTTAGAGATGCATCGCTTAATCGGCCGCCGGTCAAAAGCGGCTGATTTTCAGCTGATCAGTCTCATATATCAGATTTTTTGCTGGTCAAGTTTAATTAACACACATGTGCCACAAACAACATGCAGCACACAGAAACAGCACACAGAGGCTCAGACAGGCACAGAGGTTTCCACCAGTGTACAACAGATGCTTTTCAAAAATGTGTTATACAATTAGCTAACTCATTTAAGGAATAACTCCGTGCATAACGTCAGCGAGTGAAGGATGAGGATGAACAGAGACGATTCAGATCGTTGTTTTGAAGTTATGCTGTGATCGTATCAGTACACTGTGTGTAGCTTAAGGTTTTTGTCGGTAAATAAAAGCTAAATCTCCTCCAGACCCAGGCCAAGCTCCTGTGTTTAGCTGCCTGCTGATTAAAGTGACAGAGGTTAGCGACAACATGAGAGGAGTTTACTGTCTCTGCGCTGTGGGAACTGCTGCCCAGACTTCAGACTGACAGGCTCACTGACTTTATGGTGGACCAGCTAATCTCATTTTAGTAACAAGCTGCTCCTCCAGGTGTGTTGTTATATAGATATGTTGCTCCTGTTTACTTCTGGGAAAATGAAACATGTCACATATAGTGTGATATACTTAACTTGGAGCACTTTTATTTTGACATTTGTTTGAGTGAGAGAAGGTTTTGGAGAAAATGTAAGTGATTTAATAGTCAATGTTTAATTGAATTTCAAGTTTCCATGACAGAAAAAGTTACAAAAATGTTTGTGTATGCTGTCAATTATAGTTCTTAGGAAAGAAAATCAGAATCAGCAGGTCAGAGTCAGCCAAGAAAATTGAAATCGGTGCATCTCTAGTTTATTTGTGCATGAAAGCTGTGGCTTTCATGTTGATTCTTTCCTTCCATTCATTAGAAAATACATTTTGTCAGTGAACTCTACTGAAGCCCTGAGTAATCCCACACTTTGTACCAGCAACAGTTTAGTTTCACGCAGACTTTGGCGAGTGCAAACTTGTCATCTCACACCCTTTCTGAGAATAACCGTCAACTTGTAACAATTGATTTATTGTGACGGTCTGGAGAACAATCAGGGAATGGAAAAAAGAAAAGAGAGTATGGAAAAATATTTGTGTTTCTACACTATTACGCCTATTCTAAACTAGAAAATTCTGAATTTACAAAAAGGAATTAAATACAAGCATTTTTTCATGGCGTTTGGAGCAGGCAGCCAGCACAGCCAAAATTTCCACAGTTCCCATTCATTGTCTATGTAAGCAGCCGTGTAATGAATTCCGGTAACACCGCAGCACTTTTTGAGAGACGGTGTCGCATTGGCGGCTCCGCATTTGCATGTACTTGAGCTCTAGGCTACGTTATGCAAATCGGGGGCATCCAGCGGCACTCGCTGCCTCTCGAAACTTCGGAAAATCTTTTAAACTAACAGTTTTAGATCTGAAATGAAGGCGGATTCAGCAACTGCACGGCTTACTTGGCATTTTTTGGTGAACTATTTTCATAATATAAGAGAAAGTTTCCAAACGAGCCGTCACGTTGGTCCCATTTGAAATCCGGGAGCAGACGAGAGAAAGCGTCCAATCGGGTGCAGCAAAGTGTTTGCGTGGTGTCAGGATACAGACCCGTCTATCAAACACCCAATACCGGGAAGCTGCATGATCCCTCGCGTCTAAAACACCCCTGAGAAATCTATTGGAGAAGTCTGGAAATTTGAAAAAGTATGGAATATAAAATGTGTAGGAAACCCTGAATAACGTTTCCCCTCTTCCTGCGCAGGTGGACTTTGTGCGTAACGTGATGGCGGGGGACCACCTCCGTGAGGAGGAGCACATGGCTCTGGAGACCCTGGTTGCCAACGTGCCCCAGTCTCGAACCGTGAAGAGCAACAGCCTGGAGCTCACTCCCTCCAACACCCCGCAGCTCTCCCCGGCTACCACTCCTGCCAACAAGAAGAACAGACTCCCCATAGGTACATAAAGCCTCCGTCTCCCTGACACTTTATTTTTTTTTTACAACACATTTATTGATGCAACCTCCTGTAATTCCCTGATGTGAGGATCTAAAGGATATTTTGCTTCATGGGAGTATCGCAATTTGAAACGGGGAGCAAAAAACACGAGACGCAAAAAAATAAACAAGTAGAGTTGAGTGGTGATGACTAGTGAAAGGCCTGTGTTTTATAGGAAGCTAATGAGCTTCTTCTCAGCTTGTTATGAAGATAATTAGCATGGCCTGGATTGAGGCTCAATTACAGAAATGACAACCAATTAAATTACCAAATATAAATGAACTCATTTTAATTGGAATGGATGGAAAAGATGCATGGACTACCTTCATTAGCATTCTCAAGACAAATGATGCAGTAGCAACACCCCCTTAATTAGAAAACGAACCACTTGCTGCTCTGAAATATGACGTTTATACACACAATCTTGATACTTGAAATACTTCTGAGATGTACTCTGTATTCTTTCTCCAACTCCCCCTACCTTGTCCTTTTTTCCTTTCCCTCCTGTGCTGCCGTCGAATGACCAGGACAACACTTAGCCGCTATAACATCCTGGGACCCCACAACCACCACTCTGTCTGCTCACATTCCATTAGTAACCCCTTTTGGTGGGTAGCCCCGTCAGCCGTGTTGGAGCTGCAGAGAATTTAACCCGCGTAAAACTGCTCTTTCACCCAGTCGCGTGCTAGCTAACCACTCATCTAGTCCATGCTCCTAACTGCACAGTACCCCCCCCCCCCCCGCCTCGCCACTGTTACCTAGCGCTGCTGTTGTCCATGTGCTCTCACCATGCTTGCTTTGCCTTGCACAGTCATTATTAGAGCTAAAATGTGTGTTTTTTTCCCCCCCTACACTCATTTTTTTCATTTTCTAAGTTTTCCCCCTTTTTTGCTTCCTCATTCAGCGGAGTATGGCTTTTCATTACCAGGTAGAGTGGGGGTGGGGGGGTATCTTCTGGTCAAAATGAAAGAGACACTAGTGCAATTACTTCCTACAATGATGGTAGATCTGTGGTGGTGCGGTTGTGTTTTTAATAGCGTCCACTCATCTCAGCGTGCGGGCGAATTATAGTGACAATATCGAGGATTATATTTGCTCTTTGTGTTTGTAAATTAATTGGAGGACATATAGTGTCAGATGTATTTCAAATTCTCAACCGAGATAATGTGTTGTTTAGGGCTGGGTAGCGTTCAAAAAATGTTTTGTACCGATACCTTGATTTCGATAGCAGCTCCCTGAACGATACCAATTTTATAAAATCCATTTTAACAAAATAACATTACACATTATTGTACAATTTCTATTTTATCTTTACACCTGTGCGACGCACGCTAGTCAAGCCTCTCAAATACAACAACAACACACACACGTGAGCCCCGTCTCCGTGCGTGACGTAGTGTTTTTCCTGCATGCCTCTACAACGTGGAGCGTTAGACAGCTAATCGCCGGCATTATTAGATATTTGTACAAGCAGGCTGCAATTCTAATTGGCTCACTGACGCTGATGAGATTTACTCCTTATTAGTCTGGCTTACCGGAAAAACAGTGCTGGTATAAAGCCTCCAGGAGATCCGTGTTCCCGTTCTCAGAGTCGCTACAGAAACAACTTCTGTGTTATCAACGTACACGCTGAAAATGACAAGGTTTGCAATAAGGCAGGCAGGCCTGCTCTTGTATTGTAAAGATTGTAAAGATCTTCAAATATTACGTTTATGTAATTTTCGTGTAGGTTTTCCACCGAAACGGGTTCTTATTTTGCAGATGCACCATCGGTGGGCGTCATTGTTTTAAGGAAATACAAACAGGCCAGAGAGTTTTTTTTCACTATCTCGGAGTGAAAGCGCACTGAATCCAGACCCCCCCCCCCCCCACCCCCAGCGTGGACACAGCGCCGTGGAGATAGGTCCGGCTACGTGAGACTAACCCCTT
>JAOVVB010128747.1:0-12329 GCA_028570985.1 Heterobranchus longifilis | reverse complement strand
GCTGCCCATGGTCTCCGCCGCAAGCTGGGCACCTTTCCCCCCCCGCAGAGCGTCCACATCCTGCACTCGCTTTGCACCTGGAGAAAATAAGCGAGCAGGCAGACAAATGAGATGACAGATGAGGAAAAACAGAATGGATAGGGGTGTAAAAAAGATATGCTTACAATTTATACGGGTCACAAATACTGATTTCCCCCACAAATTGATCCAAATACCTGATTAAGAGGACTTTCTTACCGTGCTTATAAGCGCTCTTGTGTTTGTGTGAAATAACATGTAATAACAATAAGTTGAATATGTTTTATCTGAACACTTTCAACTGTGCCCACAACAGCATTATAGATCAGGGTTCCTACACATTTTCCTTTTCAAATTTCCAGACTTTTTCAGACTCAAGTTTCCAGACTTCTCGGTAGACGACAGCGCTTTTGTTCTTACATATGACCGCCTCCTCCGTGTTGGAGATGTCAAAGGATTTTACACAAAGTTTTATCTAGCTTTCTTTTCCCAAATGGAATCCTTCACCAATCAGTCTTCATATTTGGGATTGTCAGGCCAGCCGTCGTAAAACAGAAAAGTCCACACTGTTGTCAAACACCTCTGCTCAAACAGGAAGTAAACTAACCACTGCTACATATGCTCAGATTATTTTCACTTTACCTATTGAATAAATAATATTATATTATTGTTTCTTATAAATAAGAACTTTTCCTCAAAATATTCCAAATAGTTTTCTGAAAATATTCCGACATCTTCTCTAAATATTCTAATTTTTGGGGGGAAAATATTCAGACTTTTTCTCTAAATATTCTAACCTTTTTTTTTGGTGAAAACATTCCAACTTTTTCTCTAAATATTCAGACGTTTGGCTCCATGAAAACACTCTGCTTGTATTTAATTTAATTTTTAGAAATTCAGAATTTTATATTTTAGAAAAAAAAATAGGGGAAATAGTCTGGAAACATAAATATTTTTCCATACTCTCTTTTCGTTTTTTCCAGACATTTCCATACTGCGTAGGAACCCTGATAGATCAAGTGTGATCAAGTGTGATCACGTGTTAGCGTCTCACCGGGCTCATCGAGGTCGTGGTACACGTAGACGTGCTTGAATGAGTTCCTGGGATTTTTGCTCTGCTCTGTGCCGTAGAAAACCAACGCCACCAGGTCCCTGTGACTGCTAATGATCTTACTGGTGTACACAGTGCGCACGACCTGCAGGGACAGAACATGGACACTGATTATCATGAGACAAAGGGCAAATATGAAAACAAAAACAACAAAATATTAATATGCCGTAGGTAAGCTTTGGAGCTGCTATGCTGTCTTAAACTATACATAATATTTGAGATAATTCCAGCAAATTTCTTGCCATTCCAACAAAGACAAAGCAAAAAAAAAGGATAAAAAAAGCTGGCCATCTTACCTGCATGGTCATGTCAAAGTTGGACGGCGCTCCGTCTTCTCCTTTGATGAACATTTCTTTGGAGGCATCAACCAAGAAGACCAAACTGTCTCTCCCTGTGCTCTTGTATTCCCCTAACCAGGACAGAGAGCCTGATTTGTTGTTGTGTAACTTTAAGGGTTCAGACAATGTCTTACTTTTTGGTATGAAATACTGTCTGGTAACACGTTTGTTGAATTACATGTTAATAACACCAAACTGCATGGCATGCAAGTGTGATCGAATCAAAGTTGTCATATATATAGTTCCATAATTGGTGAAATGAAAGTAGAAGAGAGAAATAATGACAAAATCAGAGAGATTTATGGTAGCTGACTATCTTTCATTATTTGCACCTCAGATGAATTAATGGGGAGACTTCCTTCTCACCTCCAGATTGCTCTCCTTCCTCTTGTTCGTCCTCATCTTCCTCATTCCGGTAGTAGGCGTTCCACTCTGCCATTTGTGCAGCTTTTGGTCCTGTAAAACAATTCAACAGTTCAATAAGAGACAACAACAGGAAACATAAAGTACCTTGAATACTGTCTCAACATTTGATGTTTAAACTGTAGCACCAGAGAGTTTGGACTGGATTCAAACAATGTCATTTTTAGCAGAAGGCATCTTGCTGTGCACTTTAATTCTGCTCAGAGTAAATGGGCAATCGTACTTCTATTTTGGAAGAAAGCACAGAGATTAAATATTGTCCAGCTCAAAAGTTGGTTTACTAACTCGCTGTGCTCATTCAAAACGTCCAGCATGTAACGTGTGGTGCTAATTAGATCAAAGAACAATAATTGTGGAAAGGACAAAGCACCATTAAGTATGTTTAATTAAGATAGTATTACTATTTAATGAACGTGACTTGAGGTTTCAACTTAAGTTAGCTAACGTTAGCTTAGCTTGTAATTAGGGACCGTTCTGGTGTCTATAAGGTGACCCTAGAGTTGCAAAAACCGGCAACTCTCGCGAGACTCATTTCCCGACCACCTAACCCTAACCATACCATCCGAGGTTAATGCCTAACTATACCCATTTTACCATGCCATTCGAGGTTAATGCCTAACCATACCAATCTAACCTTAATTATTAGAGATTAGCATAATACCTAACCTTACCCGTCTCGCGAGACTTCGGCAAATCTAGGGTTACTTTCTGTTCTAGCCACGACCCACTGTTCGCCTCATTCGTATTTTGGGGTCGCTGAGTTAACAAACGTATCTTTCTAATGATGCACACAAACACTATGGACTAAATACATTAAAACAATAACGCGAAAAGATATAAAGTTATTGTAGGAGCATACAGTCACTTGCCGTGTTTTGCTTCTTTCTGGACACAAGTCCAGGCGAGTTTCAATGGCTACGTGAACGCGCACGCAGAAAAACGTACGGAACGGCTGGTCATCTATTGGACACTTGTCTTGTCGATCAAAGATACTGGCCAATCACAGTAGGCGGGATTTGGACGAAGGCTTCACGCCCTCTCCATGCACACTTTTTTTTGACAGTCATGTTTGTTTACAGACAGTGACACAGCACCAGCTGTCACCCGGTAACTTTGAACTATTTCTAGGAGATTTATATTTTCTACTTTATTTATTACTTTTCATGTGAAATAGTCTGTAGCCTATGTGTATATAGGTAACTTCCAGTTAAAGTTTTGTTTGCTAGCTAACGTACCGGTAGGCTAGCCAGCCCAACTCTCGGTGGATGTGACAGCTAACTTTGTACTAGGTTAGCTGTAGTTGTCATTTTGAAGTTATCCCTTTGTGCCACCATGGAGCAAATCGACGCTTACCCAGTGAAACTGTACGTTTACGATGTGTCCAAAGGCATGGCTCGACAACTGAGTCCTCTCATGCTAGGTGAGTTTCTGTACCTGTTGCTTGGCTTGGTGAAAGCCGTAGACAGCGCGCCCGGGGCTCGCGAGAGGAACCAGGAGAGACCGGGGATGCTACTTTGAGCTATGACTTCACTTTCTGCCAACTAATAAGATTTTTCTTTTATATCATTACAGGAAGACAGCTTGATGGGATATGGTGAACGCAGCTTCTTATTTTGTAGAAGTATTCTCACAAGTATCCTGTGAACTGTGGTTAACTACTTTAATTTGCTTGGCTTTATTGTATGATTGTATGTATAAGGTGATTTGGTATTTTATAGGCACACTGCTGTTGTTGTCCATGGGAAGGAGTTCTTCTTTATGGGAGAAGGCATCAACAATTGTCCACCTGTAAGAATCAACTTCATCCTTTCCTCAAATACAAATTACATGTGATATAAACACTGCTGTACAGGAACAGGACTTCCTGTACTTAGAAAGTAATGGACCAAGAAGTGTTTGGAACAAGGCATACTTAGATGTGTATGTGTGTTGCTTCTAGGGTGGCACCCCCTTGGGTGAGCCCGACTCCATAGTGGACCTGGGCTCCACTGAGGTGCCTGAAGAGCTATTCATGGAGTATCTGCTTTCACTGGCAGAGTCCACATACAGGTAAGGCTCATCTCATACTCATCACACAGATTTTTAATTGCTTACTGCCCAGTCTTTTTTTTTTTTTGTTGAGAAAGTCTTTCAATATATCATGAGATATTCTCATCATACTCTAAATTATTAACAAGTGAAAAATGACTAACAATTGTGAGGCAAATACATTGCTGCTGCGCTAGCCTTTTAAAAATATAACCATATTATTGCCTGGAAAATGCTCCTTGTTTTAGCAAGAAGTATGAGCCATATGTCTTTTGTATTGGAAAAAAAGTATATTTCTGTACTTTGTACTTAATGTATTTACCCTCTTGACCTGAATCCCATGTTTCAGGGTGTTTTTTTTTTTTTTTTTTTGCTCCTGTCACATTTTACTCACAGTGGCCTCGTTTTTCTCTGCAATATAAAGTCCTGCACCTCTATGAAAACAGCACAATCATTGCAAGAAGTAGGGGGAACTCAAAAATGCATTATGTGCAGTAGATTAGATGTGGTTTATTTTCCCGATGGTCTGTTTTTAACAGTTTCTAGCTATGATGAACGGTGTAATTTTGTCGATTTCAAACCCGCCGGCGGGTCGTGGGGTTCAGAGGGTTAACGTCTCACACTCCTCAGCTCTTCCTGTTATCTCTCTGTAAAAAGTGTCTCTATCTTGTCTTTTCCTGCCACTCACCCGTCCTTCTCCACCCTGTCCGGCCTCTCGAAATTGATATCTCTGTCTCCTCTCTTTCTCTCTCTTCTTCAATCTCTTGGCGCACAGAGGTGACAAGTACAACTTGTTTGAGCACAACTGCAACACGTTCAGCAACGAGGTGGCTCAGTTCCTCACTGGCAAAAAGATCCCATCGTACATTACAGACCTTCCATCCGAAGTACTATCCACGTGAGTCGATAAGCGCCATGAAGCTGTTCTTACAACTAATGCTCCTTTGCTCTCTGTCTTGTTCTCCCTATTTGTAGTTAAACTGTATCCCTGCTTATGCTGATGCTGTCACAATACTAGACATTTTGAATTCATAATGTATATTTAATGCATAAAAACCGGATACCATTATGATTCCAAACCAAAGCCAATCCACTAAGTGGTCACTTATTTTAGGTGGGTCCAGGTAGTCGTGATACTCGCTCAAATCTTCTACTCTGACTCTGCTGTCAAAAGCACAGCTGATGCAATCATCCAGCCACCCACATTAAAACATCAGAAAATGGCTCTTGAGCACACTTTGAGTTCATTTTATTGGTTGATACTTTTCTCATGATTATCTGACCAAACATGAATTACACTGAAGGTAAAATTAAATACTCCGTATTAAGCTGTCTAAAACCGACTACACCTATGTTTTATACTTTGTTAAGTTGTGTACTTACAGGGCCGGCCCTTGGTATAGGCTGCATAGACCACTATGTGGAGGGGGCGCCGCACCACTAAAAAAGAAAAAAAAAAATCGAGACCTGATTAGACATGAAATTACTGGTGGCCTCAGAGCCGATATTTTTTTCATGTTTTAAGAAAAAATATGTTTTTTTGGTTTTGCCAAGTCTGCTGGCCCTGTGTACTTACATTGCCCCCAAATGTTTCCATTCCAACAATGTTCAAACCCAGAGAAATCTGTCATTTTATTCAAGGTAACGCTCCGTCACATCCCCTTTGTGCATACGTCAGTGTTGTGGTTGTCATAAATTGATTTTTAATTCCGTTTTAACCCACATTTTTCCAATACACTTTTTAGATCTTGGTCGTTTTTAAATATATTTTAACCGGATGAAGGATTGTAGTCATCCGACATCTATCTTAAGTTATCAGAGAAACAAGCTGAGCCAACGAAGGGGCCGAATAGCTTTGGAGAAACACTGATTTCTAATGTGAAACTGCTTTAAATACAGATACAGTGTTTAATATAGTTTGAAATGGTTAAAGACAATGTTAAACATCTGAAATATATACAGGTGTGAGTCCGTTAGAGCCCCTTTCTCGCAAATAGAAAGGGTTTGTTTGTTGACTCGTTTTGCACCAATGTTCCCTGATTTTACAGAGAGAAATCATTGTAGAAGAGATGGAGTAAAAGGATGGTAAAGGAAAATAGCAAACTGCATCACTTCACTCTAAATAAAGCCTGAGATGTACTGAACATCACAGATTTAATGATGTCTTGTGTGAGAAGATGTGATGGTGGATTTTTCCCCCTTCATACCTCCCTGAGGAGGCGACACTGAGACAATATTGAAATTGCATTGCCGTGCATCGCAACATTTATGAAATGTTAATATTGCAGAGAGCAATCGCTTGCAATAATACTGAAGTCAAATTGAAACTGTAGTTATTGTGACACAGTACTGCAACTTCTGCCTGTTTGTCTCTTTCTGGCTATCTGCAGTATAACTACGATATGTAAAATTGATCCTTTCATTTCAAACGTTGTCACCGTCACTGCACGCATACTTCCATGCATCCTTTACGTTCTCTTACGTTGTCTGCTGTGTTTCCTCTTTTAGATTTCAGTGTAACAGTCCTGTCTGCTGTGTTTCTTCTTTTAGATTTCAGTGTAACAGTGCTGTCTGCTGTGTTTCCTCTTTTAGATTTCAGTGTAACAGTGCTGTCTGCTGTGTTTCCTCTTTTAGATTTCAGTGTAACAGTACTGTCTGCTGTGTTTCCTCTTTTAGATTTCAGTGTAACAGTCCTGTCTGCTGTGTTTCCTCTTTAGGCCTTTTGGCCAGGCTCTCCGTCCCTTACTGGATTCCATCGTCATAAATCCCGGAGGAAGCAACATAACTGGACAGCGATAGACAGATTAAAGAAAATACTTTTATATAGGGGTTTGGGGGAAAGTGGGACACTCGTCACCATGCCACCAGCCAGACCCTGATCATATC
Organism: Heterobranchus longifilis; assembly: GCA_028570985.1. Lineage (NCBI taxonomy): Eukaryota > Metazoa > Chordata > Actinopteri > Siluriformes > Clariidae > Heterobranchus > Heterobranchus longifilis. Next base: position 5,525 of record JAOVVB010128747.1, on the reverse strand, counting down.
TCTGCCTGTGATCGACAGCTTGATGTACGTCACTTTTCCAGTTAATCAGACATTTGGACGCTCTTCTCTGTTCAGTTTCTGCATATTCTACACATCCGAGGTTTTAAGAGGGCTACGAGACTGAAAAGATTTATACTCTGGGTGATAAATCAGGAGCAGCTACAAGTGAGAGTATTTCACCTGGTTTAATCACATCATTATCCATCCTCCACATCTTAAATTGATATTTTAGAGGCTGAATTCCTAATTTCCTGCACTCGTACTCTTGAGAGGCTTTGTAAATATACATCTCCATCCTTTACTAAGGTGCTTCATTTTGACAGTCAATTAGGAAATGTGTTAATAGTAATAATAATCACGTTATTTGTATAGCACCTTTCATAGAAGAAATGCAGCACAGAGTGCTTTACAATAAGGAAATGACATGACATAGAAAACAGGGACAGAATGCCATAATTAATGGAAAATAAGATGGAAAATAAAACACACCTGAAGACCGCATAAACAAGAAATAGATGAAAACAGAATAGATAGAATGGAAACCCACTGAATAATAATAAAAATGAAGTTAAAGTATTAAAATCAGTGCCCTTATTTGCTGAATCAGTGGTGGAGATTTTGATTTTTGTAAAAAAAAAAGCTTCTCATATCTGCGCTTATCAGAAAACATATGCTGATACCGATAGATACCGATATCTATGATAGGCCAATATCAAATAGGTTGTGCTCTAATCAATATACACATAGTAATACCTGTTCTCCTAATCATACTTCTTTTAACGTGCCATTTTTTTTTAATGTTAAAAGGAAGGAAACAGCTCTCAAAATAGTTTGTCTGATACAGTTTGACCAAATCTAATGGCTTGTCTTTAGTTTACATGTGTGTAACCTCTGAGATGTTTGCTTCATTCAGGAACATTTAATGACCTCTAATGGCACTGTGTGTGTTTGTTTTTTTAAATACCACTTGTACATCTTTCAGTTGCTTCACTTGCCTTTTGAATTTGTTCACTTTATAAATACAGCTTGTTACATATCCAGCAATGACGCCTGATAGCATTGAATATTGAAGTTTTGTATAGTTTGTATTTACTAAGCCACGCATAGTAAATGATATGTACAGCAGGTGTTATGCAAACAGCCACTTACCTGCGTTACTGCGGGGCCATTCATCCATCCATGAAGAAAAACAAAATATTGTTGATGCCATCAGCGTCGTCTTTATTCTAATTTCCGGACAGTTTCCTTGGAATTATAAATTGTTATTTTGAGTATATTTATTGTTAGTATTGTTTAACCTATTGCTATATTTCATAATGCTTAAAGGGTGTCTGCAGGTATTAAATTGTCTCAAATGTAATTTTACATATGTGCACAAGGGCTCTAAAATCACTTATACTTCTCAGAAATTGGACTGTAAAAGGTCTTTTTAAAATTAAAATATTAAACCTGAAGAGTGGCTCATCACTGTTCTTTAACAGTACAATATATGCAAAGGAATGTACTCATGATTTATATATATATATATATATATATAATTTTAATAGGATTTGGAGCGATCTGTCATTAAAATTGGTGCTGGTGTAGTATCAGGAGCGGCCACAGGGCGGCACTGCAGGCTCACTACAGAGGTGTCAGCGAGTTCATGTCACCTTACATCAAGGCAACACACACATCTTCCGTGTGTTTACATTTGTAGAAGTGACGGGTGAGCTGGTGGTTACTGGGACATGTTTGTGATTGTCGCTGCTTCAAATCCCAGCTGGGAAAATACTGCAGATGTACTGTGACTTCTGTCATTTACCTCTGTCTATTGCAGAGCAGCTGCTCTGTGTCTGACAGTCAATCTCCTGTCAAACTGTTAGTTATTTACTATTAACAAAGAGTTGCTAAAGGTCATCTCAAGGGGAGACACCACAGGTGAATAGGGGAAAAATGCAACTAATAGATATCATATTACAAGTTTTCTGAAATGTTATGTTTAAATATGCAAATGAGGCATTATCTTATTACATTTATGCTAATTTGCATACATTTCCAGAACAGAAATCTGAATATTGGATGAAGCCAGGTTCAAAATTCTTGTTTCATTTTGTTGACATATTAGATTTTAGATATCGCTTATTTATCAACAGAAACCAGCAATTTTCCCCAAGTTTTTAGGAATAAAATGTTCTATAAATCAGGCTCTGAATGATATATAAACAAACCCCTCAGTAAAAAACCTTCAGAATATAGATAGGAATGAAACTGGAAAGTTTAATCATGTCTGGTTCAGTTTGAGAAAAAAACCCTCATTTTGAGAAAACTGCTTTTAAAGATATGTATTTTAAACTTGGGTGAATATGGTAAAATAATTAACTAATAGATATCACCATGAAACTTCCCCAGTTAATTACTTGCATGTAGACAATTATTTTTTGTATTACAAGTTTTCTGAAAATGTATGTTGCATTATCTAATGCTAACTCTATGTTAGGAAAAAGCTACAGACACAAATACACAAAAAACGATGTTTCTGACTGTGTCTCACCTTAAATTGGCTCTTAAAGCCATATTGACTAATTCTGATGTTTGCTGGTGACTTGATCCAACAAAGAATGACTGACTGCTGTCAAGTTGCCATTTAGTTTTTGGCTGCAGGGATTTTTGTCTGTTCCATGTGTTGAATATTTAGCCGACCCAATTAAGGTGCATTCTGCTGCTTAGCGGAGCGTTTTGCCCCAAAATAATAATTTCTTTGATACAAACACAAGTCAAACCAAAGCCTTATATTGATTTTACAATCTTTAATATTTAATATCTTCAAAAAGTGGCATCAGTTGCTAAACAATCCTCTGTAAAGAACATTTCTAGAACATTTTAGGTATAAATGAGTTGTTTTGCAGGTACATACAGTATATACATGTTTTTGCTACATACTGTATATCACACCAATACACTTTGGATTTACTTGGCTTTCATATTTATACATTTATCATAGCTCTCTTATATATTCTTTTGTTAAACAGGTACTCCAAGACGATAACCTTCAGAGCAGTGATTCTCAAAGTGGGGTCCGGGGACCCCCAGGGGTCACTGAGGGGGTTCCAGGGGGTCCCCAGCAAAAAGTGGAATAGGCCTGTTTTATTTTCACTATAACTCCGTCTATAAGTAACAGAGTGACAGAATGTATGACTATTTTGGTCACAGGTTTCATACAAGTTCTAATAAAAGTAATAAAGTAATAAAATGTCTAAAAGCAAAAATCTTATCAAATTGGGATCTGGAGGACAGAAGCTGCCGAAAAAAATAAATCTAGAGAGATTTTGGGGAAATAAATAGGGGAAAATGCAAAGGGAAAATAAATAAATAAATACATTAAAATGAATGAATAAATAAATGAAGGCAATAATAAATAATTAAAAAAAACATAAAAATGTTTAAAAAATAAATAAATAAAGGGGAAATTAAAAAGGAAAATAGGGAAATTAATACAAAAAAAATAAAAAGGAAATTAAAGCAGAAATATTCATTTACAGTATGTCACATTTTATCAATTAATTAATGCCTACATTTATTTTCAATATTATTCTTGGTACATTTAATGGCATATTAATTTATTTATCGAGATATTAATGTATTTATTTATTTTTTATTTTGGCAGCTTCTGTCCTCCATATTATAATTAATTAATTAATTCACTTTTGCATGTATTACTTACTTATTCTAAATTTATGTTTTAAAATGTATTTATGCACCCCCCACAGTTATTCATTTCTGTATATTAATTTTTGATTTGGGCAGCGTCCGTCCTCCGTAGAGGGGGCCCCCGGTATATTCTCTATCTTGTAAGGGGTCCTTGGCTGAAAAAAGATTAAAGTGGGATGCAAAGGTGCAGAGAAACTTTCTATTGGCCAGTATCCTCACACAGCAGCAAATATCACAATCTTCTCTCTGCATGTGCAAACCAGTTTGAAACAAACTGCTGCAAATCAAAGTAATCTCACCACTACTTGTTTTTGCACAGCGTCCCATATATCAGTCAGTATTGTGTAATCGCACAATGCTTTAGACAGCCTGTCTGCTTTACAGTTGCTACATTGCAGTTAATGTGTGTCACTGTGTTTTGCCACTAATTTAAAAACCCTCTGCAATAATGTGACATACAGTACAGTAGGCCTACTTTGTCCTCCTCTATTGCACATTAGAAAACTCAGCTAATGTAGATCTCTCTAAGCATCATGTTTCATGTTGTTAAATCATTCACACGAAATAATATATTCTGTTAAAATCTGACAGCAATTATAATAAATACTCTTAAAATGACTTGGTTCATACAGCCCTTATTCAAACAAAATATAGAGGAAATTCCATTAAATAAATATATTTACACAATATTCAGAATTAAAGCAGAACACATGATGATTGCACTACATGTAACCTAAAAAAAAAGTATCATCCAAAAAATCAAAAACATTGACTCATAATGTACACAAGATGTAAAACATTTATCATAAATAGATGAAAAGAACAGAGGGGTACCATTGTTTTTAGGTGAGGAAAATGTGTGATTTCATACCAAGAAAAACATTGGAAGCACTTGTTCACAGCAAAGAACTAAACTTGTATTGCTCATAAAAACAGATTTTGTGTCCACTCTCAACATTTTTAACTCACAACATCAAGCATTGAGAGGAAATGATTCCCTTGCTGCACTGGTAATGAGAAAATTACTTTTGCGTCAAATCATAAGCGAACGAAAAAGAAGGAGAAGAGATGTGTTTTCGGTGAAAGAGAGACAAGTGTTTGGTTTCTTGACCAAAGCATCACAGTGCTCTTAATGCGATGGGGTATGTTTGTTTGTGTTAGTGAATGAGAGAAATGGGCTGATTCTGCAGCAAGATGCTCAAAAAGCATCACCCGTGGAGATCTGTCTTTGAGACATGGTGTGATGCCCTGCTGTGTGTGGAGGACCGGGGGTCATGAGTGTGCTTTGTTGTGGAAAGGCAGATCTTGGCAGTGGGACAGATCTTATTCCATTGTCAAAACCTTTCTGCTGCCACCCAATGGCATTTCAAATTCCAAATACTTGGTGACAACTTTCCAAAAGAATGCATTGCAACGCAGTCTTTTACCTGCAGCATTGTATCCCTGGTTATCGAATCATAATCCAGCTGACTGTGTTAATACCTCGCTCTACTCACGGAACACAGGAGGGGAAGGTGGGGGTCCAATCCTCCCATGGATGTGAAAAAAAAGAACAAAATGGGATTTATTCACAGGACGAAAACTGCAACAGAGGTTTAGCAGGTATGTAGTCAAAATAAGTTTAATGTCTCATGTGTTGCAACCAGGAAAAATGATCTATATCTCTAATCAAGCTTTACTTTCATAATGTCAATTTGATTTAGGTGTTTTCATCTAGACAGATGCTATTGACACCCAGTTTTGTTGCCTAAATAACCCAGTAGTTTTGTTGCCTAAACATAACTCAAGTAGTTTTGTTGCCTAAACATAACTCAAGTAGTTTTGTTGCCTAAACA
>JAOVVB010128720.1:0-12330 GCA_028570985.1 Heterobranchus longifilis | reverse complement strand
AGAAATCTACAGACACAAATAGACAAAGTGTAGTAAAATAAACACCTAAATGTGTATTTTAGATGTTTTCTTTCCACTAGTCTGAAAGAAGACATGTTATGGAAGCAAAATAGCCCAAAATCTCAAAATTGACCAGAGCATGAAAAGCATGATTTAACTAAATGTATTTTATTATAAATCAACACTTCTGATGCACATTGTAAATAGTGAAGGGACTACATTAAGCCATTTCCTGCAAGTTGTTCCCTCCACTCCAGTGTTTGAGGAGGAACCTGATTCTGCAGTTTGTCTGTGATTAAAAGAAGAATTAGCCAGCCTAGCATGGTACCACAAATGAGCAAACCCCTCTGGGAGAGCAGAGAGACCAAGCAAGGCACATTTCCAATTATACCACCAAATGAGTCATTTTCTTATTGGGGCTCCTATAATTGTGGTGGGTATTGGGTGCATGCAACTCAATTTGTCTTACATATTTGTTGGTAGGATGGTAAAAGAGTTGACAGAGCCAAGGGGATGATATGAAAGAATGAGACAAAAAAAAAAAGGATGAGATAGATCCCTCAATATTTGTTTGATCTGCTTCATCCTCCTTAATACTGTTGAAGTTTAAAAGCCAGGAAGAAAATGCCACTTTAATCATCATGTGGATTGAGGAATGGGAAGACTATCATTTTCGAGTAATCAGAAAATGTCTCTCCAGAGTAATAGACTTTGTTCTGACTGCTGAAATTAATGAGGCTTCCAGTGATGTGATTATCTGTCCTGAGGATCATCAATATATGAAAATAATTGACAAATTAAATTACTGCAAATTCTGGGAAACTTGAGTTTTGTTAAAAAACGGCCATCATACTTTTTTGTTTTAATGTAACAAAAAAAACAGAGATTTTAAAGTTTTTGCACACACACTTCAAACTAAGTTGGGTAAGCTTTTATTAAATTTGCAGACACAGTTAGAGCTCATCACTGTTTTCCTTGTACAGGAAACAACCAGTTACTTATAAAGCAACTGGACTACATGTTAATACAGGCACATAAAAGGCACAGCACTGACCACAAAGCCATTTCACATTGCTAACGTTGCATTTTCTGCAGAGCATACAGTATGACACGATGATCTATAGGCTTGAATTCAACATTATGGTGCCGTTTTCCTGTTATTATTATGTACTCTATTCTCATACAGTTAACACAATTCTCATGTCTGTTGCTAACAAATTCAAGTAGAGAAGTAATCTGCAATTCAAACATTGTTTTCCAAAATTAAAATAAAAACTAGACCTGCAAGCAGGGGCGCTCGGGCCCTAATAAGTAACATTTCATATACATAAAGTACAAACTTTAAATAGAACAGCAAGTGTGGATTCCAGTGAAAATTAGACACCATATCTGACATGTAACATCTAAGTCCAGTGAACAATTGCCTTTGTTCTTTCACACAAACAGACATTTAATCATTTAGCCATCTAATTGTTGGAAATTCAAAAATATTTCTTTAGTTAAAAAAAAAAGAAATAAAAGCCTCTCAACGTGGAATAACTGTGTTTTTTTTTAGCAGCAAACACTAAAACTAGTTGTCAAAAAAAAGTAACCCAAGGGAGTACAGATTAATTTTCCTAAGCAAGCATGCTATTATCCACTCTGTGTAGTAACGCTATCAATGCTCATTTAAACTATTATCATCGTTGTGTGTATCACTGTTTGTACCACTTTGTGCGTATGTTTGTATCGTATGCTACACCGCACCAGCTAAAACTGCAGCTTTGACTCTGGGTGCAGTGTGCGGGAACAGTAAGCAGTAAAGTGCATCTAAAGCAGCATGTGTGTGCTGTGTGAGTGAGAACAGAAGGGACAGCTGTGGTTTTGTTGTGAGGCGAGCTGCCCGTCGCTCGCTGCAGGGTAACTGTGAAACAGTCGGGGTCTAAAAGGGACCTTGTCCCTGCTCCCTGCTGGGCTCTCCTGTCCTGATCTGTTATAGTGTTCCCCGTCTTTGTTCAGCAACTAAGTGCTCCCTACTTAGGAGTGTAAAACCCCCTTTTCTCTCTAATGCCCCCAGCAATGTGTTGTCATTGTCAAGTTGGTCATCAAAACACTTGCGAATCTTAACAAGCATATGTCACAAACCAAGGTGCATTTTAATATGACAACAACTTTCTAAATGTATTGTTGTGTTGAGGCTGCTGATTATCACGGAAGCATCATCATCATCCACTTGGGCCAACTGTGTAAACTCCAAACATGTTATTACACATTAGTCATTAAAGATATTTCTTTAGTCATTTTTCAATTGCACTTGAATACAAAATACACAGATTTATCTAAACACTAGCGCACATGTGAGACAATTTACAAAACGTCAGTCATCTGAGCTCTTGCTTAGTGAGAATCATAGCCAACGATTCATCAGTAACCTGGCAGCTGCCAAGGGCCATCACGTTGGCTCCTCCAGCCTCGGTTTCCAGCCCGGGTCTCAGTCAGGAGCAGGTCCGGCCGAGAAGGACTCCTTTTTGGCCTGTGGCTGCGGCCTGAGCTGAGCTTCAGCCGGGCGGGGAGGAGAGGCCAGGCTCCCCACTAGGAGGAGGCCGACGTCTCCATTGTGGACAGGATGCGGACCACCTCGGCTCTCTGTGTGGGCGAGATGTGCTGGGTCATGTGCACAATAGAATCCATGGCAACCTCTGGATTGGCTTGAACGAGGCTAGAAATGAAGGGGAAAAGAAAACAACATCGTAATCATGCAAGCTGGATTTTTACATGTGTTTGCCAGGTGGGCGGAGGGGGGGGGGGGGGTAATGACAGGTGAAAATTAGTTGCACTGTGTAACTCTTCACCACGCTGAACCTGCATCAGGTAGAATTATCACCTGCGTATCTGCTTGAGGATGTGATCTCGGCGGATGTACTTGATGTTCTCGTCGATGACGGACCTTGCGCCCTCTTCTTCAGCGAGCTGCCTCTCCAGCCATGCCACTACCTCTTCATTATTATCCCACAGATAGGCCTGTATAATGCAGGGAGGGGTGTTAAAAGAGAGAAGATCATTGTGAGCAAGATTCAAAGTATTCTTTTTTGATGAATAAGGCCTAGAAATCACACTTTTTCTTAATGTAATTGGGAATTAAAGGGAACATATTGTGCTCATTTTCAGGTTCATATTGTATTTTGGGTTTTAACTAGAACATGTTTACATGCTTTAATGTTCAAAAAACACATTGCTTCTCTCATACTGTCTGTCTGAATATACCTGTGTTCACCCTCTGTCTGAAACGCTCAGTTTTAGCGCCTGTCTCTTTAAGCCCCTCCTCCCGAAGGAGTCCAGTCTGCTCTGATTGGTCAGCGTTTTTAAGTCTTCCATATCTGCACCGTCATTGCAGCCGGGAAATGGCAGTAACGGCACTGTAGCGGCACTTTCTACTTATATTTCTACCTTATGGACGTCCCGACAGCTTGATAAAAGGCACAGTTTCTGAATACAATCTGTGTGCATTTCCCTGTGGATTGAGCGTTTTGATACTTTCACAGTATTTATAAAGCACCCACTTTATAATCAAAAAGACATGGAAAAGCCACTTTTACAATATGGGAACTTTAAAAAAATATATTAAAAAAAGTCCCAGGAAACAATTAAAACATACATACCATATGAACGGATAAAATATCACAAATCAACAAATAAATATCACAAAACAAGAAAAGAGACGGACAGGCACAAAGTGGGGGCCGGATGTCTTGTTGACTGGACCTGATAGGAAAATTAGTATTCATGAGTGCTGGCATCTCTGATCCCAAACAAAGCCAGGCTGGAGGGCTTAGCAAAGATTTGGGGGCTGAGGGGTTTAATGGGCTCTTGCCTTTTTTATGAACAGTCCTGCTTGAGGTCCACAAGAACATTTAATGCCCCTTATTAATCATTTTTAATCTGTTTGCTTTTAATTAAGAAACAGCGTGTTGCTCTCCTATCTGCACGTGCCAGGGCTGTGATTAATTGTGGCTTAAGACAGCCAGTCCTGATTGGGATAATATATTAGCTAACAAGAAGGCCACTTCTTAGGAGATCTCAAACGCTGGGCCGGCTCCTGTCACGCCCGAGGCTGGTCCTCTGAGCCCGAGACTGGGCCGGAAGGAACGGCATTTATGGATCTCTGAGGGATGTTTATTTTCATTAACTACCAGTTATCAGTCCATATGTATTTCAGCACGGTGCTTTAATAGGAATGCTTACTACTTCTTTATCTGGTGCACCTGGAGGAGAAGAAATTGGAGCTTCAGGATGAAAAGTAATCATTCCCAGGTGCTAAGAGGGGATTTACTTGAGCGTCTAAACACTTCCATGAAATGAAGTATTAGCCATTAAATATTTTAATAATCTCTCAATAATTCATCACAGAAGACTGGATATGATTACTTTGGATATGAGTAGATACTTAAACTGTATGAAATCTGAAAATAAATTAGTAAAAAATTACAAGTCTGAGCACATATGTTGCTCATGCTTTCTCACATTTTCTGTTTTTGGTGCGAAACAGATTTAAGGCATTGGGGAAGAAAAGCTATTTTCCAGATTTCTGTGAGTATTTGATGCAGTTTCTTCAATTCAGTTTCTTTAATCTTGTGGCTTTAAAAAAATATATGTGTTCATTATTTCTTTGAGAGCATAGCTCAAATATAGCAAGAAAAAAAGAAAAGAAAACACAAACGGGCACAGCACATCCTGAGTAATAACAATAACAACAGTCATTATTGAATAAAATAATGTATATATATAAAAAATGTATATACATAGTGGAAAAAAAGGAATATACACAGCAAGGTGTTTTATTTTTTATACTGTGACTTGGATTTTTTATAGTTTTAAATTACACTATACATTTTATTTTTATAGTGCAAGATGTTTGGGGTAATTATATGATATTTTTTTGTCCCTTTTTAAAACTCTAAAGAACCACTTTGACCACTCAAATAAAGCTGTACTGACTAACTGCTGTTTGTCGTGGAGTCATACAAAGTACCCAAACTGACATGAGGTAAAGCAGTAAATTACATTATTTACTTTTTTTAAAGTTTGTTTAAAATCTGTGCAAGCTGAATAAATTGTATCATCATCAATATGATCATCATTTATGTACATGCTGCTTTAAATAGTTCACTTTTTGTCTAGGAGATATTAATTATGGTTTTCTACATTTTCCACTCAGACACTAAATATTGTGTTTTACCTTGACGGCTCCCTCTGCCTCCACAAACCAGCGGCGCAGCATTGCCTGGATCTGGCCGTCTGTCAGCTCGCTGTTGGCAGCCTGGATCTTCCTCTTCACCGTGTCCTCCAGCAGCAAACGCCGCAGGCGCCAGTAAAAGAACTGACGGGACGTTTGCCATTCAAGGATATCCTGAGACAGGCAAAAGATAAAAGAAATACTAATGTAAATGCAGCTACTGTTATTAGAGGCTACTATCGCCTACGTTTTTACAATTTATTCATTGTCAACATAGAAGTCGGTGTATTTCATTCTTTGTGAATTTAAAGGGGAATAATTTTCTGCCTGTCTCAACCCATTCCTGGGATGTCACACATGACACAAAACTCATTAAGGAAATCAGACTACCTGGCAAAAAGGCCCGTGCTGTACGTTTGGCTTGATGTGAGAAATGGTTGTTTATTTTAATGACATAATCTGAGGCTGTATATGTGTGGATTCATAAAACCACCTACAGAAAATGAAACAGTCTCGCTTTAACACAAATCACACATTTAAAGGGCTACTTCAGAGTTATGAAAATTGGATGTGGGAATCTTTTTTTTTTTTATTTTGTTGTGGATTTACAAGTCTAGCATTAGGTTAATGAGTTTTACAGAAATGTGTTATTCTGTAAATGAAGATTTCATCACAGAACTCTCACAGATTTCTCTGCTGATGTGTTGAACATGCAGACCAGTACAGTTGGTAAATCTTTACAGTCCATACTGTGTGTACAAAATACACTGCTCACATGCCCAGGAGGGTCTTTCACAGATGGACCGGCAGTCAACGTGAGTGTGTGTATGTTTGTATGTGAAAGATGGGAGTGGGTAGGCACAGGATGAGATGGGGCCTGCCTGAGGCTACTGTGCTTTCTAAAAGGTGATTGACCAGGGTCATCACAAGATAATAATGAGGACGCGTGTCTCACAGCCTGGTGAGACCAAACATTATTCACTCTGCAGGTGCAGCAGCTCAACTGATACTCCGACCCTGTGGGCTTTTCAGGTTATTCACATACTGCACACTCACACTGTAGCTATGCGCAAGAAGTGCTCACCGTTATTACGCCCTTCTCTTGCATGCGACCTGGGGTGTCGTGGAGGTCTGCAAACTGCACGGCCACTTGGTGGTAGATAGGGAGGAGAAACTCCTCACGCTCCTTCAGTTTGGTCTCCAGCTCTTTACGATCAGGGGGACTCAGCTCTGGCGTTCCTGTTGGAAAACAAAAACACTGCTGTCAAATCATTTGCCAAAAAACGACTGCCAAGTGCCTGCAGGTTTCGATTACAAGCCGAGGATATGGACAAGGAGCCGCAGTTACTGCTAATAGGTACAGGAAGTACAGTGTAGCGGGGGCTGAGTTTAGGTGTGAAATAGGGCTGGACGATTAATCAGATTTTATTTTCAATAACGATTTTTCGATATGATTTTAAAAACATGATAAATGAGATAAAAGATTATTGTGCTATAGTAGTTTTCAGTAGGTTGTGGAAATGAACTAACGTTACAACATTGTTGACCTTATTTATTTTTATCTAATTTATTTATTATTTTTAATTAATATATATTATTTATCTCTGTTTTTTTGTGTTTTTTTATTTTTATTTTTTTTTTACATTTTTTAAAAATGTATTTTTTTTAATTAGTTTTTCAGTTTAATAATATTTCAAGTTCAAGCAAATCCACTGTTAACACTGCTCATACAGACGTTACCAAATTAAATCCAAGGACTTTCAAGTACTTTTCCAAGCACTATTTTTTTCATTTTCAAGGACTTCGCTCAAAGCAAATAATTCATTTTCAAATATATTTTTTATTAAAACAGATCAGTCAACAAAATACATTTTTCAAAGATTGTGAATCATCGCAACCACGAGAGGTCCTTGAGCATTCAGTCAGAAATGTGCACAACAAATATTAGGCAGATCAGTCACGAGTGAGATTAAGAGATTTTAGAGATTAAGTTGCAGACAAATACTTACACGGACACACACGTGCGCTTACAAGAATTTGCTGGATTCGATTTACACGTCTTCCTCAAGACAAGGAAAAAAGGAGAGGGACACGGTGACGCATCAGAATTTAAAAAAGGAAAAGCTGAGAGATTTCTGATTCTGAGCAATTTAATTATAATGACTTGATGAAACTATGGTCAAAATACAAGACAGTTTTATGTGGTTCATTTGGATTTCAAGGACTTTTGAAGCACTTTGTTAAAAAAGGGGCTATTTTCAAGGTATTCCAGTACTTTTTTCCCCTCATTATTCAAGCACTTCAAGCACCTTCTATGAACCTGTGTTAAAAATAAACTTTTATTTGAAAGTTCAATAAATGCATAATGTTTCCAAAGTCAGTGATCATGTTAAATAACCGTGATCTCAATACAGGCCAAAAATAATCACGATTATGATTTTTGCCATAATTGAGTCGCCCTAAGCGTGAAAGCCAAAAATTCTATCGACACACACTCGTCCTATAGTTGGCCTTCCCTTACAGTCCCATTACCGTCGAATCAGGTTCTACAAGAGCATGCAGCGGTGAATTAACACCTGCTAACAGCATTTTGTTTCAGAGCTCCCCCAAACCCCTGGCTGCTGTCACCAAAGACTGATTTCTGTCAATTCCAATCTGTAGGCTCTCAAACCCTCCCCGATATCCCTCCATTCCACCAGTTGGCCCACAGCGCTGCGCCCACACAGCATTGGACCACAGTTGCTCTGAGCCTAGAGGAAAATCAATACTCTGTGCAGGAGAGACAGGAGAGCTGGTGATTGATCTGAGCAGGCTGTGATTGACACGTCTCCCGAGGGAGTGCAGTGAAGATGATACAATCAACAACCGAATAAAGAACGGCAGTGAACGCACACATGCCCCCGCCCTGATGTATCGCTCCGTACTAAAAATTGAGGACAAGGCCGAGGGGGGACAAAGACGGCCGTTAAGAGCTATATAATTAGAAATTAAAGCGGGGGACTCACCCAGTCTTTCAGCCAAGCCCATGTAGATCGGATCCACTCTTCTCATGGTCTTCACCAGATCCTTCCTCCTAAATTTGATCTCCACTGTTCCTTCAGGCTCCAGAACTCCACCTCTGGAGACAAGAATGATCCGAGTGAACGATGGCGGTTTGATGAAGATGATACTCAATCTGCCCCTTTTTTACCGTCCAACTCACCGGCTGTCCTTGTCGGCGTACATCTCCATGTGACGTGGGTTGATGGTGGGATCTATAACCACCCAGGATCCTCCCCTCAGCTCAGCCTGGGGTGGGATATAAACCAGAACCGGCTGCTTGTACTCCCTCAGCCCGTCCACAATGTAGGCCCCAAACTTCAGCACCTGGTCGTACATATCTAAGAAGGAGAATTTCACATGAGATAATGAATGGGGTTCAATCCCAGATTGACTGAATTAAATTGATTTCTAATTAAAAAAAAAAAAATTCTGACTGATAGCCGACCCTTGTTAACCAATCATTAACCGACAAGCAGGCAACAGAGGCTCGGACATACTTTCTGCGGACAGCTGCTGACTTGTACCGGTCGCGCAGCCACGACGATTGTCGTGGACACATGCAGTCGTTTGCATGTCCAGTACGAGTCCACAGCTGTCCACGGATGCAGAAAGTATGTCTGAGCCTGTCTCCACCGCAACCACCTGCAAGGTTGTCAGCTGTGAGTCTGCCTGGCATATTCTGTGTGCAGGAAGACCAATTCAATCCGCCGGTCCTCATCGATGTTGGCATGTGTCACGCAGCTGGCCTTTTTGAGCACCGTCCAGCAGTCGGTCGTGAGAGCCACAAAAATTTGCAGAAAAGGATCTTATAAAGCAACTTGCTAGTGCGAAGTTTACACTATCAAGTTAACTAGCAGTTAAGAAATAGATTGTATTGCCTATTTTTCTTTTACCATGCAACACACTTGCCTGTTTAACTGATTTTTATTTTATTATTGGTCAAAATTCTTGTTGTCGGTTAACGGTGAATTGTTAACGTCCCTACTATGGAAGCAGAAGTACCTTTCATTCCTCCAGAAAAGCCCCTCCAGTTGGAAAACACTATAAGAGGTAGACCCTCTCTGTTCAGGTCCTTAATAGCCTGGGCTGTTTTGAAAGCAGAATCTGGGAACCAGACCTGTCCTGCCTGCTGGATGATCTAAAAATATACAAATCAGAAAACCAGCATCAGCACCTGGGCGTCTGTAAAATACTTAGATGTCAGTTCACGCTTCAGTACACACCTTCGCCTCTGAGTCCAAATTGGCTGGATCGGCTGGGATTGACAGCTCCACTGACCTGGTTTCCACGGCGACCACCCCGGTAGGTATCCCACCCAGTCTGTGGAGAGAGGCCATTCAGCGCTCACATCTACAAAACACCTTGACTACATTTATAGTGCGAACAAATTCGTTATTGGCAGTGTGTCATGGTGGTTTAGTGTTGTGTTGGGACACGTACCGGGCTCTGCCTACCACCACGCTCTGAGCCCATGGCTGCATGATCTCCATGAAGGAGCCCTGGTCAAAAAAGCCACTCTGCCAGGAACCCTTTGGAGCTGTATATAGAGAGAGAGGAGTGAGAGGAGTGCGACAGTACAATTAAAAAAAGGATAGAAAGTGGAGTTAATTACTGCAAATTGGGAAATGCAACTGGACAGATTTTCTGGAAATATTCTCTCTTTCCATAGTGTTTTCAAAAACTCTGGCTTTATTCCTCCTGCAGTTCGAGGTTGTGTATTTTTTTTCCCCCTCAGAATCTGTAATCTTGGCAGCAAACCATGATGGATGAGTGCAGAAGGAGGCTTATTCAGCTCTTTTTCTGCCTGCACACCCTGAGAAACATGCCCAGCCTATGAGGTTACCATTCAATTAAGCCTCGCCACTCATCACTACCAGAGACGTTGACTGGCTTCCCACACGGCCCCCCAATCTCTTTGCTGTCCCAAGCTGTAATTACACTGATGTGGAACCTGCTCAGTCCTGACCTGCAGTGTAAAACACGCTGGATCCATTTCGGTGCTATCTTGATTCTGCCTTTAGCAGCATGATGCTGCTTTTCACTGTTTCTCTATTAGTTAAGTTTAATAGTCTCTCTCTAGTAATGACTTATTTCAACCTTTAACCCAGGGGATATTAGGATTAAATGAAGAATCTTTATGTTTACTTTATAAATAACACACCAAAAATTGGAATGTGGCTCTTTACAAATGCTGATAAAGCATTTTGAATGAAAGTGATTAGTAGAGGAAATGGGCAAAAGTGAAAGTATATAAATCATCATTGTAGTTACAACCAGAATGCTATATAAGGCAATACAAATTCAGTGCAACTCACTATTTGGTGTAGCTACCCTACTGTCCTATTTCTGGAGCAGAGAATGGCTTTATGGCTGAATGTAGGGCTGCAGCTATTGTTGCAATTGTTTTCATTATCGATTAATTGATTCATTATTTAGTTGTTAAGGTTGAACATTTAGTCTGTAAAATGTAAAAAATTGTGAAAAATGCCAGTCACAGTTTTAATTTCATGTCTCAGAATTGCTTGTTTTGTCCAATCAGGTTAAGATATTTCTTTACTGTAAAATATAAACTGATGAAAGTGGGAAATCCTAACAGGGGAGGAGCTTAAGAAGCAAATATTTTTTTGCATTTTGGAACAATAATTGATAAATGACTTTTAAGATTAATCGATTATCAAAATTCAATCAAGTAGTAGCTGAATGTGAGAGGAATAAGGATGACAACAGATATATCACTGAGGTCATCAAAATGTTTTGTTGAAAAATAAATCCTACTTACTTAATATTTACTTACTTATTAAAGATCTGACGTCACAGAACGACCACCCGAACAGTATCTACCAGAACTACAGTCGCCTACACTATTCTGTACTTACCTGGCAACAAACACATTTTCATTAAAAGATTTCACCCAGACTGGACACTCACTCTGGCTGGGACGTCCTGCTAGCATCCAGCGGGGGTCATACGGAGCCTTTGTCGGCACAAACTCCACCAGTCGATCTATGGGATCCTTGGCACTGAGGATGGGCACTGGACTCGATTTACACTGGAGAAAAAAGAAATGTCTTTAATTTACAGTGACAAAAAAAACACACAGCTCTAAGCATTTTTGAAAAGTTAATGTATCACACTGCAGCATCCTATTCAAAACAACAGCTAAACATTACCATGGGCATGTAGGATAGCCACTGCAGAAGCGCAAAGACTCCCTCAAAGTCATCACAAACAGTAGAGTGGGTCACGCCATTGTTGTGCATGATCTGAATGCCACCAAGTTGGTTGTTCGATGTGTACACTTCTCTGCCCAGCACCTGTAGTAGGAAAAAGACAAAGGTGGGAAAAGAAAAAAAAAAGGCATTTGAGGGTATATCACACAGAGTCACGCGCAGCAGCAAACTGCGGAAGCGCTGCTCTTGAAACCTGCTTGGAAATTGGAGTAGCGGTTTTCTGCCCAATTTAATTTTGTGTGGATTCACCCTTTAAAAGCCTCCTCTCTCTCTGACCTCCAATGGAGGCAACAGGGCTAATCCGCTGTTCATGTTGTGCTTTGGCCGACAACAGGAGGTGTTGTCACCAGGCATTTGGTGTGTGTGTGTGTGTGTGTGTTGGGGGGGGTGGGTATGGATCAATAAGATCGCACACAGACACAGACGTGCCAGGTAACAGCAGGGACCCTGCATTACATGCTCCCACTGTCTCGTCAATACAGGTGATCAGCAGCCAGAAATCTCTCTACCACAGCGGCTACAGGTGGGTGGCAGCACCTGCCACTCATGGGGAATTTATAACAGCCGGCATGAATTAACAGTTTTGCCCTTTCTCATCCAAAACACTCAATAAATTAAAGTGGCTTAAATTACTCCGATACTGCCTAAAATGCACTTAATTTAGCCCTGAAAAGTAGTTTATTTATGTTCTTTTTCAGTTATGACTGACTGTCAAACTAGATAATAAAAGAAAGTTCAATGGCATTCATTCTCTGTCAGACGCACACTGACATCAGATCAGTACCAATCAATACCAATCGGAATCGGTAGTTACATCCCTATATATATATATATATATATATATTT
>JAOVVB010128673.1:0-12331 GCA_028570985.1 Heterobranchus longifilis | reverse complement strand
AATAAATTGACATTAACAAATGTATGTTTCTCTCTTTTTTAATCGTAAAGTTTTAATTGCACAGCCACCGATCCAATAAAACATGTTTTAACATCTTTATGTCAAAATAACACATCTTTGTGTTGATCTATTTAACACACACATTAGTTGTGTCAAATTTGACACAACATGTGTTGTCCCTGAGCTGATGCAGCACGTGTGTTAAAATTTAACACATCTGTTCTAAGAGTGTAATATCCATGCAATAATATTTCTGTGCTGTTATAACAGATTCAGAATTATTAAGATGCTGTACACACTTATGTCCCCCCCACCAGGACTACTTGAAGTCTCTACAGAGATTCACCATAAAGCACATATTCGTTGGAGGTAAGCAGCAATAGTTATTTACTTTATATCACATGAAATAGATACATAAGTGAGCGTGTCGGTGGTGGAAGAAGTACCCAGATTTTAAATAAATAATATAACAATTAGAGCCAGACCGATATATCGTTACTCCGATATTGTCATCCTTAGATAGTATCGGCCAATATTGCTTCCAGCAATCTGTGATCGGCCCCCAAAATCCTGATCGGAGCACCCTTAACTGTATGTATAATGTATAATAATCTTAAATATTCTTTAATAAAGTTATTTGTGTAAGAAAACGGCCTACTAATACATTTACATTGTCATATCAGTGCAAAATTGGTGCACAATCCACATAGAAAAGGTCATTCCAGCTCAAACATTCCCCTCTAAAATCTGTATCAGTATCGGTTTCAAAAATCCAGTATCGGTCAGGCCCTAATAACAATGTAGAAATATTCTGTGATAAGTTAAAGTCCTTCAAAATTTCACTTAAGAAAAAGTATCAGCATCAAAATGTTCCTCAAGTAGCCTACCAGAAGTATTCATTATACAGAATGGTCCATTTTGAAACTATGTGTATTATATTATTGTATTTATAATTATTGATGAATGAATGTGTCCATCACTTTAATGTTGCAGCTGGTAAAGGTGGAGCTCATTTTAAATGTTATCTAAATCTATAATAATACATCAGAATTAATTTGTTGATTATATGATGTATTATTAATCTGAATCTACAAAGTAACTAGTTGGCTAATTAAAATTACAGCACAGTGCTTGTTTATGAACAATACAACACTAGTCAATATTGTTCATTAACACAAAATATTTGCGATTCACGATATTATCCTAATAATCAATGAAATATGTTTAAAACTAAAACGTAACTAAATCACACTGGCATCACTTTACCTTACATTTTGCATTGTTGTGACTTTTTTTCTCATAAAACTGTGAAACATTGCCACTTTTTTCTCAAAACATTATTCCTTTTTTCTTTGTTTCGTGCACAGGCAGGTCGATGGGCTGTCGTGCTGCTGCAGCTTTAGCCAGGCAGCTGAGTGATGAGTCAGAGGATGCAGTGCAGGGTGTCATCTGCCTGTCTTTCCCCCTGCACCCCCCGGGACAGATGCACACCCATCGGCAGCGGAGTGAAGATCTCAGGGGGCTGCCTGAACACACGCCTGTGCTGTTTGTGTCGGGCACGGAGGACAACATGTGTGACAAGGTGAGGACAGTTTATCATGCAATCTCATACATACTGTTATAGGATTTTACATTTTATATTTACATATTGTCGCTGTCCAATGAAAATCATGTATCTCCACATTTATTGATTTTGAATTTTTCTGATTGATTTAAAGTAAATAAACCATTTAAATCCCATTGCAATTTCATAAAAAATACATTGTAATAAAACTGAAAATGCAGTTGTTTTTCTTAGTCCATGAAAAGCTTTTCACCAGACAGTGACAATATGTGTATGCGTTAATTGAGTTATTTTTTTCCCATTATATTTTCCCTTTGTCTATGTGTGCCTCATTCAGTAATGCATTTCCCTCTTTATCTTAGTCATATATTGTAAATGTTTATACAGTTTGCTCCGATATTCTTTCATATTCTAATTCTCCCCCAATGATACTGGCTGAAAGCCTCTATGTGTTGTTATAGTCCTCTACTATTTAGTATAATATGGACAATATCCTGCCATGTTACATATACTGTATTCTAATTATTCCATTGTCCCAGCCTGTGCAATATGTTTTTGTTTTATTTTAATTACCTGACATTTGCCACAATAGTGATTTTGCTTTCTGAATCTGATTTTTAGCGTTTCTGTCTTTGCTCAGGTCCTTTTTGAAGCGATGGTAAAAGAAATGAAAGCTCAGGTTGAGGTTTTCTGGCTAAAAGGAGGCAGCCATGGACTGACAGTGAAGGGAAGGTCGGAGGATTCTGTGTTGGATGAAGTTAATTTACAAGTCATCACCTGGCTGAGTAAGGAGGGAGCATAGATCATTTATGTTATCAGATTGTCTGTGTTTTGTTATCTTCTAATATTTAAATAAAGAATATTTTTACATAATGTGGACAAGTATTTTTGTCGTTTTTATCAGAAATTCTTGGCAACTAAAAGGAGAAATGATTCAGTGCTACCTGTTACGCCCCACCCATGGGGCGAACAACACTCCACTACTGACCCAATCACTCACTGAAAACACCTTTAAAAGTACTCAAATCCATGGGATTTATTCATATAAAAACACACAATTAAAATATTGCACAATCCCAGGCTGAGCGGCAGCAAGACCAGCAGTCTCTACACCAGAGGCAGGCTGCAGGCACATGCAAAGTAAATTAATTGTGTTCATACTGGGGCCCTGTAGGAATGAGTACATTTGTTTCCTTACTGTTTACAGGTGCCTTAGTTATCATGGCAACTGATCTCAGTGAGAATTTGTGCTATAATTTCCCAGAAGTTTATGACTTTATTTGTTGTTTAATAAACTATATGATAAGATTGGATAGATATTTTAGTTATAGGAGAAAAGGTAGTGATTTAGATAATTTCTGTTTCTGAATAAAAAATAATGTGCATATAGAATAATAAAACTGAAAAAATAATCAGATATAGTGTAATCATCTGGAATATCTTTTTTTTTTTTTTTTCTTTTTCATCTGCACTATCTGCTACTGTCCCTTTAAGGCGAACTCTGACGTTTATATTTAGTCGAATATAATTGGCTGGCTGACTTCCGCATGTTTTCCCCCCCGCATGTTTTTTTTTTGTAATGCAGAGGAAGCATGGCAGCAGGAGAGCCGTGGAACAGGGTAAACATTGCCTTTCCCGGTGCCGTTTCTAGTGTCCGTGTACATTTCAGCTCAACTACAGGTACGAATCATTGGTCGGATGCTACTAAGCTAAATAATGTCGACTTTGTTACGTGATGTCTGGCGCACAACTGCGCTAAAGACGCTATATGTGCCGCTTACAACCCACGTGTGAGGAGCATGGGTCTACACTCAGCAGTGTTGATGTACTCTATCGTTGTAGTTGAATAAACTGTGATGGTGTTGTTGCTGTTGTGCAGATGCAAGTGTTAAAGCCCTGCTGGTGGAAAATGAGAAGGTGCTGAAGCTTCTTCGGAGTGAGATTCTGCAGACGGAGGTACGAGTTCTCTACGAGCTGCTGTACATCCTCAGTAACAGCTTCAGAGGCAACAAGACCTTCAAAGGCTTAAAGCAGGTGAGGATCTATGTTATACAGTCTGTAAGTCAGGAGTCGGTAGTGATGCCACACTCTTACAGTCTGTGGTGAGGACTGAGAGTAAAGCTTCCACATCTGGCCACTGCAGGATGTGTGACTGCTGATCTGTATATTCCTGGTGATGGGAAACATGCCAGTCACTCAGGATTCACTGTGTTAAACACTGGTGGAATCATGTAACAAAGTACATTACGTCTCAGAGGGAAAGATTGTGCTTTTACTCCTACACTACAATTATTTGACAGCTTTAGTTACTTTACTACTAATTAAGGTACTTGCATACAAAGCATATGAAGAACTTGTAAAATATTGTATTTATATCTATGTTTGGATATAGATTAAACTACCCTGTGCAGCTGAAATAATTAGTAATTAGCTTGACAGATGTTTAATTGGCAACTGTTTTGATTGTTTAAGTAATTTTGCATGCTAAAACATGTTATGGTTCCAGCTTTACAAATGTGAAGATTTGCTGCTTTTCCTTTTAATTGTTTTATTTTTAATCATTTAGAGGATTTTCTGCATTGAGGATTTTTACTTCTAAAGTACATTTTCCTGATTATACATTTTAAATGCATGACTTTGTACAGTGTGGTATTAGAACTTTTACTTAACTAAATAATCAGAATAATTCCTCCTCCACTGGTGTTAAACAGAAAAGTCCGAGAGGCAGAACTAACAAAACTGAAGAACTAACCGATGTGTCATTTCCATGTTGCATGTTTTTTGTCTTCTCTCTGGCAGGTTGAACAATGCATCAACAGGCTGAAGAGCATGAAGCTTGATGTTGCTCTTCAGGGGCTGACAGAGTTGTGTCCCAACAGAATTCAAAGGTAGATAGAAAGCTTTATTGCTTCAGTGTGATCTGCTGTTTTTGTCATTGTTTATGAGCATACAGGCGATCAACAAACATAGAATGGAACGATCACAAAAACACAGACATTCACCCAGGACACCGTGCCTGTGTGAAACCAAAAATCAACGTTGTAATCTAACAAATGTGGCAATTCTGTTTTGTTGCACAACAAACATACTTATTTTAACCCAAACTACAATCTTTTCTAAACAAGTAGTGTTGTTTCAATTCACAAAGTTAACAACATATTTAAAATTGCGACCGTAATCTGTGAAAAAAACAAACATTTCCCTTGAAATGCAATTGAGAATGCAGTTTAGTTATATGGGAGCATAATTTTGTGGGAGATATGGTTGCCTGTAGCTGCATCATTGTTTCATGTGACAGCCTGCTATTTGTCATTATAACAGTTCTCAGTGTTGTAACAGTAATGGACCTGATATATGTCTCAAACTATGTCGTGTTGGATGCTTGAATTTGAGGAAATTGGGCCTGGAAAGTCTTTGAAAAGTCCTTGAAATTGATGTTTAAGAAGGTGTGGGAACCCTGTTTGCTGCAGCAGTGATGCATTTAGTTGAATGTGGGAGGTTGTTTATTCACTGTAATGAGATGTGTGTCTGTCTGTCCTGTTTTTATTTAGAGCGCTGAGCATCAAGGCCGGTGAGTGTGATGTCCCCAGTCAGCCCATGCTGGAGTGGCTCTGTCTCAAAGTGCTGGGAGCCACGCAGCTGATGAGCTGCACATTGAATCGCTGCAGCAGAGCTTTCACGTATCCTTTTCAGAGGCGGTGGCACCGTTCAGAAACATGAAGAGTAATCTGAAGGCCAACACAGCAATTGCCCCCGGGTGCGGACCAAAACTACTGGCCCAGGCCTCCTTGTGGAGGCGGTCTGGTGCTGTTCGTTTGTGCGTCCTGAATAGATTTCGTCTAGGGCTCCAAAAATGCTCAGGCCGTCCCTGGGCGAGAACGTCATCCAAACTCGATCCGACCCAACTACCAGCTGTACTCTGAATTTACTGTTTCAGACCTTAAATATGTCATGAATACGGCTGCGGTCCCGGTGTCTCCCGCAGACACCGTGAGGAGAGCGGTGGAGACAGACAAGCGAGTCCAAGCTTTCCACCCGGCCAAAGCGGAGGAACCGCAGCTGTTTTCATGTCACATTTGCAGCCGGCAGCCTGCTGTCATAAGTTCTGTGCACTAGTCCACATCACAGGACCATCTTCCTGTATTTCCTGTCTTTCTCCCGCCCCCAGACACATCTGACCAATAAGTGTGAACGTGAACATTTTCACATGGATTGTGTGTGAAAAGAAAATAATGTGAAAAGAAACCAAACCAATGGGGAAATGCTCCAAATTTACAAACTCATCAACGGATTCGGACCAAACAAACAAACAAACAAACAAACAAACAAACAAACAAACAAACTACTGTGTGAAAGCACCCTTCATTTTCTTTATCATTCCAGATATGTGTGTGCATGTGTGTTTTCCAAAAGCAGAATATGAAACATTCAGACTTTGCATGGCCTAGATTCAATGTTTTTTTTTTTTTTTCAAGTCAGGCCAGAAACATGAAAGGTTGAGAAAAACTGTTTAAAAACAGCTTGTTTAGTAGCACTGGGATTGATAGGATTATTTTTTGTTGTTGTTGAAGAAGGAGGAAGGGTTGACTGTGTTTGCAAACTATTTGAATTACGGCACAGATTGAACCCGCTCTCATCAAATGAGGATGAATAGGAAAGAGAGATTAGAGGAGAGGTGCTGGCATAGATTTTAATAATTCCTCCCTTAGAGTAGCAGGTGCAAGTCATACACAGGTGCTCACTTTTATTAGATCCAAGAGTTGTATCCTAGCAACCTGGCTGTGGGAATAGGCTGGTCCCGCCCATGCCCCAGGGGCTGCTAGGATTGAGATTCTGATTAAGGCTTTAGGCCAGTGGGAGAGGGGATTGCAAATCATCAGCGCTGCTCTTCAGCGTTGTGGGAACCTGGCAGCTCTTGAGCCTTGAGGGTCCAAAACCAAAAACCCAGCGACCATTCAAAAGAAACCTTGATGACTCAGCAGGCTACATCCTTATAGCCTCGTGGCATGGCGATCATGTGTTCTGAGGAGAATTCACAATGTCAGAGCAGAGAATTCACAGCATATTTAAGCATATTCTTACACAGCAGGGGGATTTAATTGTGAGTCCGTGAACTTGTGTTTGTTGAAAAGCCTTTGAGCATGGGACTTTGTTTGTATTTGTGTGTATTTGAGCGTGTGAGCCCATATGCATGTGAGTGTGTACCCTCCTGTGAGCACTGCGCATTTATTATTTTTAATGTGATTCCTGAATCACAGTGGAAGGCTGCTAATGAAGCTCATTGGGTGTCTGGGCCGCATGTGGTCTTCTCATGCTGTTTACTGGCTACCTCCACCCATTTTGCACTCTCTCCCTCGCTTTCTCGCCCAGGCTACGTGGGGGAAAAACAACAGAGATGCACCAATGATGAGGGGACGATCGGGGGACAGCCAGGAGAATTGGGATTGGAGTGATAATAAAAGGAATTAGGTTGGCGTGAAGAAAGACTGCCAAGTTTGAGGAAACAAAAGCGGCTACATGGGGAGGGATGAGAGAAGGGAAAAGGAAACAGTGGCAAGATGTGATGAAACAGATGTCAGACAGAGTCAGTGTTAGTGAAAGGGATGCATGATGAGGAGTGTGAGATAGTGACTGAGAGAAGGAGCAAAGGAGGGAGGGAGTAAAGGAGGGAGGTAGATAATATGTTGACCCACTTTGCAGACACCACACTGCGATGCTAACCATTGCTGCAATAAATAACACACGGCAGGCCAGCAGAGCCTAACAGCTGCTTGGTGGCAGTCTGTCCCTCCGCTGCCCCCATCGTCCCCTGCCACCGCCTGGCCTGCTGCCTCCACCCATAACCTCATAACTCTCCCCATCACTTCCGCCTCTCAGATATTCATACACCCTAGAGCACTGGGTGTTTTTTTTGTGTATTTGCATGTGTGCAATCAAAACAAGCCTTCGGGCATGTGTGTGGGTGTGGGTTAAGCAGACAGTGGGATATCTGGGATTGTTCTGTGATATGCGCAGGCTTGGTCATGCGGATTGATGTAGATGTTTGCGTGGAAGCACAGGTACAGTGACAAAAATCCTCCTGTTTGGTATAGATAACAAAAGAAAGATGAAGAAATAAAAAGGAAAGAATCAAAGGAGAGGCGTGAAAGATGGGGAGGGAAATGATGAAAGAGCCAAGTCACAGTCATGCGCACGCACGCACGCACACACACACACACGCACACGCACGCACACACACACACACGCACACGCACGCACGCACGCACGCACGCACGCACACACACGCACACACACACACACACACACAGGAGCCAAGGTGTTCCTTCTAAAGTGATTATGTCCATTGTTTATATGTACACAGTATTTCCATTAATAAATGCTGCTTGACGATACAAAGATTAATGCAATGTATTAATGCAGTGTACTGTGAAAAAAGGCTGTGTTGTTTTGCTTGTCAAATGAAAGTTGGCTGTAGCTCAGCAATTTTGCAGAGGTTTACAGTCTGTGGGCCAACTTAATTCTTGCTTCAACATTGTTGTTTCGGAAGCCATTGATTTGCACTGTTTTTATGTATCAGAGTCATGTCCCTCGTGAACACAGAGGCACATTCATCAGCGCATATGACAGAAGAACACAAGACTATAGACCCAATCACAATGTTTGTTGTTGACAATAATTTCTGGGTAGAAAACCGCTGAGTCATGTACATACAATTTAAGGGTGCTGAGCAAACAGGTAGTTATATCAATTGTTATTTCAAAGTGTATAGGCTACATCTCATGTTTGGTCAGTAACGTGGGTCTCCCTGTCACTCCACTCTGCAGTAAACAGAAAATACATTTCTGGAATCCTCTCTCCTGATTGGATGGTAATGGGAACGGGATAATAGAAAATATATTTTCTGTATACTGCAGAGCAGCAGCCATGTGACTGACAAAACACTCTATATCAGTGATGGCTATCTGAATGTAGACCTATTTAACACTAAAAAAAAAAATCACAAAAATACCAATTTACTTAATTTACTTAAATACCACTTACAGCACCTTTAATAACAACACGTTCACTAACGTTATGTTGGAGACATAATTTACCAGTTGGGCCACAGACTAAAGAAAATGAGAGATGTAATTGAAAATGACTGACAGAAAATGACTGCTAGGTTTGCGTGGATTTGGTTTATGAAAGAAGCAAAGCAGCACAGTATACAAAATAAACACAGCAGAAACCTCAGATAGGTCGGACTACCGTGTTTTATAGCTTTAAACGTTACAGTTACCACTGAAAATGACAACAGAAATAAAAAAGTTTGCCGATTTCACATATCTCCGCAGTTAAAATCAACTGTTGTCTACCCGGAAGTGATTGTTGTTTTAGCGCGACGTCACAGTGATTCGGTCTATATTGCAAATGTACGAGGATACATGACACCCAAACATTGCAGCCAAATGTTATTCTCGGACGTCTCATTCCAAACAGTGGGTATTAATGTGTTTCTATAACAGCCTTCTCTGCTCCCATCAGCCACAAGAGCATTAGTGAGGTCAGCCACTGATGTTTGGATATAAGGCTGATAAGGTTTGCAGCAAGTTCATTCCAAAGCTGCCGGATGTGGTTGGGGTCAGGGCTCAATTCTTCTGTGCCAAACTGGGAAAACCATTTGTGTGCAGACTTGGCTTTGTGCACAGAGGCATGTTAAAACAGAACAGGCCTTTCCAAAACTGTTGCAAGAAAGTTGAAAGCACATTACTGTCAGAAATATCACTGCACGCAGGAGCATTAAGAGTTCACTTAATTGGAACTAAGCCGAACCATGAAAAACAGGCTTATTAAAAGTTCAGAAAAGTATGTGGACAGGGCTGTGTATTTACTCAACTGTCTGAAAGCTGTATTAAAAGTTCACATCAAAACATATATTAAGATGCGAGTCCTCCAGCAGCAATGTGCTCTGACTTTGTTGAGCCATCTTGCAGGGAGGCTTTGTGTTTGCAGCTGCTCCTGTACTGAATTTGTCATCAAACACAAAGGCGGGCATAGTGTACTTTAGAGACCTGTTTAAAGCAAAAACTGGAGAGGCTAGTGTGTGTGTGTGTGTGTGTGTGTGTGTGTGTGTGTGTGTGTGTGTGTGTTGGATGGGCGTGTGAAGCCACTTGTCCTTGGAAGGGGGTTTAGCCCTGGTACTGGCAATCAATCAATAAGCAGTGTTGTGTGAAGGGGTCATGGAGACATGGCCCTCTCTCTCTTTTTTTCTCGCACTCTCTCTCTTCATCACCAAAAGAAGGCTGCCCTTTTTCTAGAGCACACAGGGGCTATTCTACCAACATGAGAACAACTAACACTCTTCTTTCTACTGGGCTTTCATAGCACAAAAGCAGTGTACTTATGGTCATTTTCATGATATATTATGTGATGTACAATCAACAAAACTATCCATTAACACAGACTGTATCAAAGAAGTGGACGTAGGCTTCGGGCCTGAAAAGTGAAGCCAATGCGGAAGTGCCGTAAACCTGCATTCTTTCTAAAGGTCAGCAGGGGGCGACTCCACTGGTTGCAAAAAGAAGTCAGATTGTATAGAAGTCAATGGGAAAATGAGCCTACTTCCTCACTTGATTTATTATTTCAGTAAACATTTTAAAACCACATAAACCACAGTTTATGGTCTCATTCGCAATCTCAGTTCTTCAGCATGATGTTCATTTTGTAAATTATGGTCACATCAAGAGTCAAATAGACGATAAAGCAGGGTATGCTTTTGGGCGTGGCTACCTTGTGATTGACTAGTTGCTACCACGGTGGTCTCGCGTAGCCAGACCAGATCTAGGACATCTGGATTCAGTGGCTTTCACTCTGGTATATGGGAAAAAAACTCCCTGGCCTGTTTATATTTATTTAAACCAATCACAATCGTCTTGGGCGGTGCTACACCCCGGCAGCAGCGACAGGACTTTGAGAACCACACGAAGTGGAGGAGGGACTTCCTGTTACCGGGGTTTCCTCCCAGAGCAGAAATAAGGCTTTATTCCGGCACCGTTTACATCGGAAACCAGACTACTACCACGATGACCTGTCAATCAGGATAAAGGCTTAGCAATGCGTATCCATGGCAATGTGTACATTTAAATAGCCGTGAGCTTGTTTTTGGGTGTTGTCTGTGTTTTCATTTCATGAAAGTTAATTGTAACATTTTGGTCGCCTAAAAATATCTTGTTCAGCATTCAGTTGTACTGAAAGACACTGTAAGTAGTCAGCTGTTCAATTTTTCCAATAAGTAGGCCTACATTTTATTTTAAGCCTGTTTTTCGCTATCTAAAATGATCATCCCAATTAATATCACAGTTAAGCTAGTGCTAGCATTGGCTGGTAACTTAGATCCACTTCTTTTCCAAATATGGTCACTTCTGGCTCCAAGAAACTAAGATGCCAAACTTGAGGCTTCAAAATAGTCTATGCTCATAAACTGTTCATTCTGTGCAACATGATGTTATAGTAGATTCCAAAATAAAAGTCCCATGAGAGTGAAGAAAGATTAGTTGCGTTGAGTGAATATTAGATTATTATTCATTCTCTAAAATGAAACAATAGTAGTTGCTTGTTTGCTGAATGAGCATATTGAAAACCATAATTTGTAAAATACTCCAATTGGATTTACAGGCACATAAAATAAAATTGTATTTTTAAATAAATGCTATTACATGCATGTCACAAAAATGAGCTTTTGTGAATGTTGATTGCCTACCCATGAATGTGTCACACAATGTGCACAATCCAAATGACAGGAATTCCTGTCAAGGCACTCCATCCATTCACTCTATGAGGCAATTACTAACCTTTGTGATTACAATAACAATGCATGGAAATACAGTAGGCAATTTGAGACATTGTAAGGCTGAACAGAAGTGCTGATGAACACAATCTCTATGTTATTAGAATCCGGCTATTGTTAGATTATAAAAAGAAATTGAACAGAGAGAAGAAGCTGTGGTTCTGGAGAAAGTAGAGAGAATTGGAGTGATGCTTCTGTGAAATCTCAAGCATAATAAAGCTAGGTTGGTGTGGGCCTTTAATGAAAAATAACTGACCCACACAGAGGAGCATCATCAAAAGCAAATCCACTCCACGATGTTTGAATGGACAGAATAGGTCACATAAATGCAGAGTATTAAATTAATATTAATTCCTGATACCATTATAAGGCCTAGGTGTAGCACCCAAGCCGTTTTTGGGCAGCACCTCAGTCGAATGAATTAAAAATGTTGTTTATTATCTGCTCTAGCTTTTCCAAATTTTGAACACAGATATGGTAATAATAATGGTCCAAAATGAAGTGAAATTGCTTAATTTTAATTGGAAAACATCAAATGTTCTTGGGGGAGCACTCCCAAACCTCTCACCAAATACGCCTACGTCTTCCACAAACTTTGCTAAAAATGTTGCTGTATGTCTGCTCACATAAAAGCCACAACTTGCAGGTTAAAATAAAGTCTTTACCGCTTAGGTTTGGACTCTTATCAGCTGCCATCTTTGCTGTGAAAATATCTAATCGCATTACTGTAAATATCTTCAGATCTTCATGTCTTTTGTGTGTGTGAGAGAAAGACAAACAGACATCGCAGCTTTGTGTAACATTTCTGCTCTCAGCTATATCTTTGGCGATCCTCTAAAACCGTGAGGTAGGGCGCAGAGGCAAAGCACAGTGCAGGTAAACGCCATCGTTGCTTCTGGCTGCTGTCAGCCGTTATCTCATTCGATGTGCTTTGAAAGGTC
>JAOVVB010128662.1:0-12331 GCA_028570985.1 Heterobranchus longifilis | reverse complement strand
TTCTGGATGCAGACAGACACACAGACACACACACACACACACACAGACACACACAGACACACAGACACACAGACACACACACACACACACAGACACACAGACACACAGACACACACACACACACACACACACACACACAGCCTATTATGGAAGAGAGTTAAAATATCAGTGCAGAAATGATGTGAATTCCCATGATCCCTCAGTTCTTCAGCAGGAAAAAAAAACCCAGCAGTCTGACATTTTGCTCAAACTAGTTCAAATTAGTTGCGTTTCATTTTCAAACAGAATGACAGGAAGGAATCCTCAGACAGAAAACATCTGTGAGAAAAGGTTTTGAGTGTTGGCGTATCATTTGATATCTTTATTATTCTTTTATTGACTAAACTGAACTTCCTGAACTGAACAGCTGTCGTCATTCACTGTTTGTACGCATACTGACAGAAAGTAATGCACTATAATTCATATATATAAGTGCCGGGATAAAGCCTTACTTCCTGTCTGCACATTCGCTGCAGGAAACAAACAACAACCTCTGAGTTATCAACCTACACGCTGAAAATAACACGTTTTGAAGGTTTGGATGGTGTAATAATGCAGCCTGCTCTGTTCTTTCAGTGAATGATTGTAAACATCGACAAAGAATATGATGACAACATTTTCATGGAGGTGAAACTGAAACAGGTTCCCTCCTGACACTATTTTGGTCGCAGTTTCACAGTGTTGAATAGAAGGGTCATATTTTGTAAGATATCATACGAACTGCTGTATGAGAATATGTTTAAACATGATAAATGAGATGACAGGTGAACGACCCACGAGGAAAAACCTGGGGTGGGATTTGAACCAGCAGCTGTTTGATCACATGGTCTGAATGGAGATGTGACATACCTGTCCTCCGCCAGAGAGCGAGGTCCAGGTTCAGAGATGAAGACCCCGAACATCCTGACGTCACCTGGAGGGAAGTCCTGAAACACACACAGTGTTTCGTCTTTTAGGAGGAGAATCCTTCTCCTTCTGGAGTCATGTCGCATCATATTTCATATGATTTATAGACAGATCATTGTGAATCTCCCAGCTGGCAATTAGTAACGTTTGATCTAATCTTATATTGTGAGACAATCCCACAAGTTCAGTCTTTTCAAAATAAACGTCTTTGTTCACAGGAAACGTACAGTTTCCACTCGTTACATGCATTCGGTGTCTTTTCAAAATAAATTTTCATGTTCACAGGAAACACATAGTTTCCACTTGTTACATGCATTCGGTGTCTTTTCAAAATAAACTTTTGTGTTCACAGGAAACGTACACTTTCCACTCATTACATGCATAGTGTCTTTTCAAAATAAACTTTCATGTTCACAGGAAACACATAGTTTCCACTCGTAATATGCATAGTGTTTTTTCAAAATAAACTTCTGCTTTCACAGGAAACGTGCAGTTTCCACTCGTTACATGCATTCAGTGTCTTTTCAAAATAAATGTCCGTGTTCACAGGAAATGGGTTTACTTTGTTTTTAGGTTGACTTAGGTTTAGGAAAACACCGTGGTTTGGGTTAAAATAACTAGCCTGCGTTTGTTAAACTATTCATCACGTGTAAATGTGATATATCAACAGGACACTTATTAATCATTTACAAACATTTCTAAATGTTTTGTTGGTGATTAGTTCATTATTAACTAAAGGCTTATAAATGACTTATGACTGATTGTTATTATAAAGTCTTACCCACATTTTTAAATGTCTGTGTGATCAAAAGTAGTTCTACATTTACATTAGAAATAAACTCCACGCTGTCCCACTGCATCACACACTACACACAGTATTATAACAATCAAGTGCGCTAATATACAGCTGCTTAACTTAAAAACATCACCGCTGTAAACGTGTAGGAGCCCGCAGTGCAATCCATTGTTTAAAGTAAGAGGACAGAGTGTCTGTTTGTCTGACTGAAGTGTAATGATGTTTATGTGACACCGCCTGCTCTGATCACTGATGGAGATTAAAGACAAATTCATCCTTTACTGCATTCCTTTAACAACCGTAGATGTGTGTATGATGTATGTACGTGTGTGTTATCTTTGCCATCGTCCACATCGGACAGCGCCCAGCCACCGTCTCCGGCTCTCTGGCACCGCACAGGAAACTTTGAGGACTCCGGGTATTTCCTGTGTGACTCAGGACCAAATGTCCCTTAATGGCAAAATGTCGTCAAATAAATGGCAACGGCGAGAGGACCGTCTGTGTAAGATTTCATGCCAAATATAAAATTGATGAGATGAATGGTGACATGCCATTTTTACGTTGGCGTTATAAGAAGCACATACAGTCTTGTGACTGTCTATGCTTGTTTTGAAAATCTGCTGCTGATATGTTATCCCGGTGCACGCATCATGGTAGTTCTTTGTTTATTGGGCATAACTAGACAAGACAAGGCTGAATATAACATAACAGACATTTAATGTTATCATTTCTAACGTATAATGCTGATAATAAGTGTCTGCACAAACTACCAGCTAACACACAAACTCATTTCCTCTTCTGATGATGTAATTTTTTGATTATATTAGTTCTCCAAAGGTTTTTTTCCCCTGCTCACTTGCAAGAGAATTACACAAATGAACGAAACAAAATGTTTCAGAGAATCCACATCAAATTCAGTTATTTTGGGCTGCAACAATATGGACTAAAATGTGAGTGCAGTGTTACCTGGTTCAGGCTCTCCACTGTGGGGGAGGAGCGGGAGCGAGAGTGTTGCGGAATAATTTGTCTGTCCTCGGATATCTCCAGGAGATCCTCGGCAGAAGCCGACTTCCCGAAGCCCAGAGCTGACCCGGCCCTCTGCAGAGCCCCGTTGAGCTGCTTGGACAGTCCCAGGTTGAGTTGCGGCTCTGCGGCCAGCTGCTGGGGGTCCGGGCCCAGGTCTCTGCTGGAGGACTGTCTGCTGAGCCCTGCATCAGGAGTGATATCCTGGAGGATCTGGGCCTGGGGCTCAGGAAGAGAGCCACAAGGAGCGCTGGGAGTAGAGACCAGGAAGGAGTTGTTATATTGTAGTAATAATTAAACTTCATATTAAAGGTCCCATATTCTGCTCATTTTCAGATTCATATTTGTATTTTGAGTTTCTACTAGAACATGTTTACATGCTTTTATGTTAAAAAAACACATTATTTTTCTCCTCCTGTCTGTCTGAATATCCCTGTAGTCACCCTCTGTCTGAAACACTCAGTTTTAGCGCCTGTCTCTTTAAGACCCCCTTCGTCGCAGTCTGCTCTGATTGGTTAGTGGTTCTGGGTCTTCTGCATCTGTGCTCTCAGCATCTCTGCACCATCATTGCAGCCGGAGAATGACTGTAACAGCGCTGTAGCTGCACTTTCTACCTATATATAGTATAGTTGTGACATCACAACTTCACGGAAGTCCTGATGGCTCATATAAAGGCACAGTTTCTGAATGCGGGCTGTGTGAATTTCTCTGTGGATTGAGTGTTTTGATACTTTCACAGTATTTATATAGCACCTGGACCTGCTTTACAATATAAAAATACATGAAATCTCACTTTTTACAATATGGGATGTTTAAAATGTAAATGTACACAGTTACATTTCACTCAAAATCACAAATGTTGCATTATGCCACTGGATGAGGGAAAACTGCTGGTGAAGTCATTAGGTTTCATCCTCTGGGGACAATGAATGTCTGTACAAAATGTCATGTTGTTGAGATATTTTGGTCTGGTGGACCAACCATTTAGCAGACTGGTATTGCCATCCCTAAAGCCACACTGCTAGCATGGCTAAAAACATGTCTTAGATGTAGCTGGTGTCTGGTTTTGGTTACCTAGGAGGTGGGTGCGCCGGAGCCCTCGGAATAGTCACCCTGCCCGGGTAGAAGAGGTTGGACTGGAGGCTCCGCAGGTCGGCTTCAGGAGGGAGGGTGGAGCAGAGACGCCTCTCTCCGGAGGAGAAGCTTCGATCTGCGCCAGAGTCCTGGAGGGAGAGGAGGCTGGAGGTGGAGGAGAGGCTGAGGGTGTCTGAGTAACAGGAGGAGACTAGAGAGAGTGAGGGAGGGGAAGAACAAAAAAAGGAAGAAAGAAGAAGAAAGGAATAACGTGATCTGTTCCACTCTATCACCCCGCACTCATCCCTTTACTTCCCTTCCTTCCTCCCTCCACCCACCTGCATAGTTGCTGTTTTCAGGCTGTACATAAGCACTACAGGGCCTTGGTCCACTCCTCTGTCCTCCCTTGTCTCTTTTCACGCTTCTCTTCCTCTCCACGTAATCAGCCAGAGCGTCGTGCTGAAGCTGCCGCAAGTCGGGCCTTGACGTGGCATTTTGCAGAGCCCCGCCCCCGACACGACTTGCCACAAGCTCGAACATCTTCCGCCGGTCTGCCACGCTGGTCTCTGACAGACAGGGAGATCAGGGTTAAAGCCCATGGTCAGCCACATACAGACTCTAGATGTTTCTTTTCACAGCAGTTTTTATATCTGTATTTTCTAAAGTTTATTTACCTCCTCCACGCCTGAAGAGGGCAGCAGTCTCTGCATCCGAAACCCCGACCTCATTCATGTTCTCTGGCTCTGAGTATGATCGCTTCTTCTGGTCCACCGTCAGACGCTTGCGGCCGCAGATCCGCATTAGAGCAGGATGTCCAACAGGTGGGACACTGGGCAGTGCTGGGGGGCTCGGGCCTCGAGTCTCCGGGCTGACCATATGCCGCTCCTTCGGGGTGTGAAGGGAAGGGGCTGGTGTTGGCGACTGTGGTGTGATGATGATGCCCTGTGGTTTGGGCATGGTTTTTGGGCCTTTTTTCTCCAGGGAGGGGTGCTTGACAGGGACAAGTGGAGGCTGATGGTTGCTGGAGGAGGAGACAGGAGAAGGAGCTGCAGGAGGTGGAGGGCTAATGGAGGAGCTGAGGTCTCTCCGTCTGAAGGATGTGGACCGCAGGACCTTAGACTGGGCGTCTTTCAAAGAGTCCCTGTAAGATCTGATTAAAGACAAGTGTCCATTGTCAGGGTGGCTCAGAGAGACTCAGGACTGACCTGTTGGAAGATTCTGACCTGTTGGAGGGCTCTGACCTGCAGAAAGACTCTGACCTAAAGGACTCTGACCTGTTGGAGGGCTCTGACCTGTTGGAGGGCTCTGACCTGCAGAAAGACTCTGACCTGTTGGAGGGCTCTGACCTGTTGGAGGGCTCTGACCTGTTGGAGGGCTCTGGCCTGCGTAAAGACTCTGACCTAAAGGACTATGACCTGTTGGAGGGCTCTGGTCTGTGGAAAGACCCTAACCTGTGGAAGGACTCTGACCTGCTGAAGGACTCTGATCTGCTGAAGGACTCTGACCTGTCGGAAGACTCTGACCTGCAGAAAGACTCTGACAAGTTGGAGGACTCTGATCTACTGAAGGACTCTGACCTGTTGGAAGACTCTGACCTGTGGAAAGACTCTGACCTAAAGGACTCTGACCTGTCTGAGGATGCTGACTTGCAGAAGGACTCTGACCTGTTGGAAGACTCTGACCTGTTTGTGGACGTGTCCTGCATGGAGCCCAGCATCTCTTGGATGTCCTGTGCCTGGGGTAAGTCTTTGCTGCTGTCCCCCTCCCTGGACTCGTCCAGCTGGAAGGTGCTGCGGCTTCTCTGGAGGGCTAAACTGGGATCTGCTGGGGTCCTGAACACCACACAAAAATGCAATTGCCTTTTGACAGGAAGTTAAAAGTGCTATTGATAACATTCAGCTACTTGATGGAGAACTCCCCATCCCCTTCCATTGCATTCTCTCCACAACACCACAGTTGTTCGAACCACAGGTGGCTGCCAGTTCTGTTGTACAACCTGAGTGGAGTGATGCTGCCTTCAAATGCAACTTGTGAACTTGTACATGGAGAGTTGTGTAACTATACATGACTCATGAACTCAGAGCTTTCAGAAAATGTCCACTTGTGAGGTCGTGAATACGACATGAGGGGGGGCGTTCATATGGACTCTTCTCGTGACCACAGTAAACACGACCTCATCAGAAGGAAACCTCAGACTGGTCATGTCCAGTGATGAATGTTTGGTGAGTAATTACTTTATTTTGTAACATGTAGATATACATTAGCTATAGATTTAGGTCACTTTGTGCAGTGGTGTTATTATAAGGGAGCTAACGTACAATATAACGTTAGGTAAACAGACGTTACCGGCACTAATACTAACGTTAGCTCTTTAGGCACTAATGCTAATGTTAGCTCCTCAGGGAGTGAAGCTGCAATTTTTCTAATTTTGACAATGCTTTAGTTAAGGTTGTAAGGACTGTGGCTGAATTGTAATGTTATGGGTTATTGTTGTTCGGACGATAAAGCTAAGATAGCTAATACATGCTAACGTCAGTTGTGACTTGTTGCCATGTACTGTAGCATACCATAAAGAAGAAAAGTTTCCAACTCGGCTTTTCAGTCCTGAAACTCCTTCAGCTGAGTCCAACCATCAAAAGTTAACCCATTGTTCTCCCTCGTCTTGCTCCTCCGTTTGTCACTGACGACTTGAGATTTCTAACGGTACCGGGGAAGTCACTGGACATTTACCGTCAAGCTCAGTTATTTTTGCGGCTTGTCCAAACCTGGAAACCCGTTTGCTGACAGCATGAGGTATCACGTGATACCAACGTTGTTATACTATTGGCTCACAAGACTTGTTAGAATTAGAATCAAACGTCAGACAACTTACACAGAGGTAAACAAAACATTCATTTTAGTTTTAAATTATTTGTCTACATAAAAATGTTATCTAGAAAACCTTTAAGTTATGTGACTCAATTTGACTGTAGCCAATCCGAAAGGACTTTAGACAAAATAAAAGTGGATACAAATTAAATGTTGCCAAGTAGGCTGGAACTGTGATAAATAGAGTTGCTATTATATCGATATTTATTGGGATAATATTTTAGTTATATATTTATATATACAGTTTTATATATAACCCTTCTACCTGTATTTCATGTGCTCACTGCTGCCTCCTCTGTAGCTCATCGTCCTGTGGGCTTTGGTCCTGCTGTTGCTTCTCTCCAGCATGTTCCTGAGGTCATCTGCTCCACAGGGAGAGCTGCGGCCTTTCTCAGTCATCTGATTTAAAATCAGAAAACATAAAGCAGTGAAGAAGCCAACAACGGTCAATGTTTTCAAATGTATGAGGTAAGTTTGGCAAATCTTGTCTGGGAAGTCAAAAATATCCAAACAAATGAAGCTATAGCATAAGTTCAGTCAGGAAGACTATCCTTTTGCATATTTCTCATGCATACTGACATTCACTCCTCTCACGCATGCTCACTCATTATTTTCCTTGCTGTCCTTGTCTGCAGCTGTCAATCATGATATCAGCTATTTTCATCAGCTGATCTCATGTATCCAAGAGCAAAGTGACACACCTACATCGTTAGCCTATCATCCTGCTGCTGCCTCTGTTTAAATAGGATTCTCTCTCTGCCTTCAGTACATTCATGCTGCTGTTATGCACACGGTACACTCACGGCTGTTTTGCAGTTTAATTCTGTTCTCCCCTCTGTTGCTGTCAGCTATCAATTCAATGCAAGTCATTGCAAATGGCAAAGCGCCCCTCCACCTCGCCATCACCACCAGTCTTTTGCAGATCCATTAGCCTCATCAGTCTCAGCAGAATCATCAGCCACCACCACCAGTGTCTGGACTCCATGAGGGGATCTATCTTACTGCTGCTCAAGGCAGACGCCCCTCGATCACAAATCTCCCTGTAGAGTCTAAGCGCCAAATACTTTCTGCCAAGACTTAATTATCACATATCATCTGTTGTAATAAACATTATCTTTACTTTATTCACTTTTCTCTTGTGATTGAAATTCATTTTTGTGTTGACTGATGCTTTTTTTTACACGGATGGTTCAATATGTTATTTGAAAACTCAGTTTAATCATCAATAGAAAATAGTTACCCGCAGATGGGTGGCTTTGTCTTGTGCGTTGGTGGTACTCTGACTGCGCTGCTTTCCGGTGCGATCCCGACGCTCGAAGCGACTGACCTTCTCCAGGACAGACAGGCTGCGGACAGGTCCCTGGCTGCCATCGCCAAAGCCACTGTTGCCATGGCTACTGGCGGAGACGACACTGTTGGGGCTGGCACATCGCTGGACCTCGGCAAGGGCGATCTCCAGACGAGTCAGTGGGTGTTCTCTGTCTCTGTCCCGCTGGTACTGCAGAGCTGCTGACTCACTGAGGTGACGGAGAGGAGGCTGGGGGGCGGAGGGGTGGAGCGCCTGAGGCTGAGGGTGAGCAGGTACATGGGGAGGGGGCAGTTGTCCCTGGGGGAGCCTGGAGGACATCACTGGCTCTGAATGAATGCTGGTCTGGTCAAATGATCTGAAGGGAGGGAGGGAGGAGGAGGAGAAAATGGAGGACAAGAAGTAAGTAAAGGGATCTTGTATTTTTATTTTTAGATATTCTCATTTTTATGAGCAGAGTGCAAAGGCGTTTTGATTTACGCAGTTTTGCACCGCCAAAATGTCAAACATTCTGCAGCATAAATAATGAATGCTCTAGCTATTATTGTTTATATTTTTGATCGATTTAAACAGCATCATGCAAACAACGATCTCTAACCCTGAAGTCTGTTTTCATCAGGTTAAAGACATTCCCACCATAGATTGATGCATACAAATTCACCAGAATGCAGGAAATTAAGTGTTTAACGCCTAAAAGGTCCTGAAGGAGGACCCTCAGACACCCCATTTTCATATATGTCCCCTCCAATGTTGAAATTAAACCTACATCCTTGGCTAGTAGCATGACATAAATGTAAAACTAGTCTGCTGGGCTTACAAAACAGTGCCGGGATAAAGCCTAACTTCCTGTCCGCACAGGAAGTCCGTGTTCCCGTTCTCAAAGTCTTCTTCACTACAAGAAACAAACAACAACCTCCGAGTTATCAACCTACACAGGTTTTGAAGGTTTGG
The DNA here is from genome assembly GCA_028570985.1 of Heterobranchus longifilis. Taxonomy (NCBI): domain Eukaryota; kingdom Metazoa; phylum Chordata; class Actinopteri; order Siluriformes; family Clariidae; genus Heterobranchus; species Heterobranchus longifilis. Next base: position 3,368 of record JAOVVB010128662.1, on the reverse strand, counting down.
ATGGTGTAATCAGGCAGGTCTGCTCTGTTCTTTCAGTGAATGATTGTAGAGATCTACAAAGAATATGTTTACATCATTTTCCACTGAAACAACACTACTTTGCAGAAGCACTGTTGGGGCGTGGCTCCGCTCAGGATGATTGTGATTGGTTTAAGGAAATACAAACAGGCCGGAGAGTTTTTTTCACTATCCAGGAGTGAAAGGCATTGAATCCAGACTTTCCCCCAGCAGCGCTGTGGAGATAGGTCTGGTTACGCGATACTATTACTGCAGTAACAAGTACTATGTGTAAAAACAGATGGCATTGCTTTGTGTATCACATTAATTTACCATTAAGGGCTTTTGTTGAGCACTCTTGACAAAGCAGTTTAAATGAAATTGAATTTCACTTAAATTAATTACACAGACACGGTCTTTACTTCAGCCAGTCATGGGACAAGGCACAGCAGAGTGAATGTGACACCTGACTGTTTTGGAACGCTGCTTTAAAGAGCATAACGGTCACATTTCTCATTATGGCTAAATGTCATAACCGGCTTAGGATGACATTTATATTTTCCCTTGTGACATGAATGTAATTTGCCCTTTTTAATTACCCAACGTAAGCTCATACTAATCCAATGGTATTGCCATAACAAATAACACAAGTATGGTTGGAAGACAAAGCCTTGTATGGTAAAAGAGTTTGTGTTTGGTGCAGCCTGGCGTTACCGCCTCCCTAACAGTCTGCTGGTTGGCCCTGACAACACAGCGCCACAGTGCCAGGCTGTCAGCGTGCCAGGCTCAGCGAGCAGCTGCCAGGCCAAACCAGCGGGCACTAATTCAGCCAGCCACAGGGAGCCCCCCTCCATCCCTTCTTCTTCCAGGCCCTCCCTGTGGCTACAACCCCTCATCTGTGCATGCACACACACACCTGACACAATGCAGGCTTTAATTATGACAAACTCGCCAAAAGCTAATCTCCCATCTTTTTTAATCAAAGACATTTGTAGCTGAGGGGGTTGCCAATATTCTAATAACTAATTACCAGAATTTCTGGTGAATAAACACCTTTTCCTTTGACCAACAGTGGCCTTTCTCAATCAAGCAAAGCCGGAAAATCTCTCAAAGCCACCGATGCAAGAAAAACTGGAGGGCAATTTTTTGCTTAATGCTGCTGCAGAAGATTAATCATTGCTACAGGGAATTTTTTTTTAGATGTGGCCAAAGTTAGTATATCTACAACAATTTCAATAGCCTCATTTTATAAAAAAACAAAACAAACAAACATTATTTTGGCACATTACAAGCTTCATGGGGGGCTTGCATCATTCATTTGCATGCTTGTCATTGACACATGTCCATGTTCATTGCACAAATCATTAATATCCCGCTCGTTCTGTCACATTCTCCCCTGAATGAGAGTGCAGTGAGCCCCGGGGACTGCAGGCCAGTGACTCTGTGGTTGGTTAAGTGACGGCCAAAATGCTCAGAAGCGTTCAGCTGCTTTTCTAATGTGATGAAGACTTTCTGTGGTTAAATCCTGCTGTGTCCCAGGCCTCTCCCCCCTGAGCTAAGCTTATGGTTGAAAGGACAAACTTTTTCTCTACAAAGCGTGAGCAGATTAGAGTATTCTGATGGCTGAAGAACTAGCCTACCTGCAACATGAGTGACTTCCAATTCAGCATTGGAGCATGCCATCCAAACTTCTCCCCCTTTCCAAGTCTTATTTTACACAGTATACAAGAAAACAGGTGAGGGAATGGATTATCATCATACAAAGTTTCCTGAGTGTTGGAATATGCTTCAAGTCTTTCCACTCCCATGCTCATCCAGAACAGGTTCGAAGGGCGTCTATAGATGTAAAATACTGATGATTTGAGTTTATGATGATATACTAAGCTACTGTTAAATTAAAGAACATCTTCAGGCTACAAAATAAATTGCATTAAATGTAAATGTACACTAGCAACATGACTCCTTATGTCCAAACCAACAATAAATCCCATTTCTATAAACGGCACTTTGCAGGCTGTAATCAGTTGCATGATACAACTGCCTTCCTCAGTGTAGCCTCACTAGAATTAACCATGAAAGAGACAAAACTTAGACAAGAATGACCAACAATAAATAAAAAAGTCAATGCACCGTGGCGGGTGCAAAAAGCATAATTAAGATAACCTACATAAATTAAATAACTTAAACGTTCTCATAGACCGCCCTGAAATATGATTGTTGAGGCTGATGGGAATATATAGTTATGTGGGTATGGCATAGACTGTATATAAAGATGGACACTAGTAAATCACAGCTGTCAATTATGACGTTTCACACCGTTTTTATAGCATCAAATAACAAATTACAATGAAACTTAAAAATTAACACTTGAACAAACATCAGCGTGATAAGCATTAATGAAAATGACAGAAACCATCTTTGAGAAAAATGTAGTCTGGCTTACTATGTGAACCGCATCTGGATAAAGCCTTACTTCCTGTCTCCAGGCAGCCTGCCCGGAGACAGGAAGTCAACAACGGTTTAGTTATCAACCTACACGCTGAAAATGACAAGTTTTGAAGATTTGGATTGTGCAATGATGTAGGCCTGCTCTGTTCTTTTGGTGAATGATTGCAAAGATCTACAAAGAATAATGTTCACAACATTTTTGTGGAGGTGTTAAACTGAAACACGACACTATTTTGCAGAGGCTCCGTCGGGGCGTGGCGAGGATGATTGTGATTGGTTTAAGCAAATACAAACAAACAAGAGTTTTTTTCCCTATGCAGGAGTTAAAGTGTTTTGAATCCAGCGTGGACACTGCGCTGTGGAGATATCTGGCTATGCAAGACTAAGAAAAATTGATCTATTATGTATTATACACGAATGTATTAGTGTACTACAGCATGCACAGTGAGACCAGCTGACGACGGACATTCCTAGGCCCGCTCCCTCTGCATCAAACACATTCTCATCTGCACCCTCACCTGTCACTCATCCTCCATCTGAGCTCGCCTGTCCCAGCTGAAGGTCACAATATGGCTGGCTCCTTTGGAGAGGCCCTCAAGGTCCCGATGCTCCATGCTGCCTGAGTAAACATGGCACAGCAGTTCATAAAGATGCTCATTGTGTGCCTCCATCTGTGTATGCGTGTGTTTGAACCAATGTGTGCATATTGTGGGGTCTTCCTGAGTTGGGTTTCCTGACTGCAGGGATACATACATACCGTTAGTAAGGCTGGTTGAAATATTGATGCTGTGTTTTGTTCTAATTTTTTTTTTCTGCACTTGAGAGGCCATCTGGATAGGTCAGCCTTTCTCACGTTAAATATTAATTCTCTCATTGAATATGAGCGGGGGAGTAAAAGAGGGTCATTTTGTAATGTGAGAGAA